>CM035418.1:177066013-177068513 GCA_020310875.1 Ceratopteris richardii
CTCAGCCTCACAATTGGAAGTGGCCACAGTAGGATGCTTCTTTCTCAACCAAGATATACATGAGCTACCAAGCATGAAGCAAAAGCCACTAGTGTCATAGCAAGTAGCCCAGTCTAAGTCAGAAAAAGCATGCAAATCTGGAAGCACTGATCCCCCCTTGGGATAAAACAACCCAAGTAGCTGAGTACCACTCAAGTAGCGAAAGATGCGCTTAACTGCTTGCCAATGCTTGACACCTGGGCAATGCATAAGCCTGCTCATCTGTGAGACAGCAAACTGAATATCTGGCTGAGTAATGCATAAGTAAATCAAGCATTCAACAACCTACTGATAGAGAACAACATCAAATGCATCTCCAGCATCCTGAAGACTCAATCATAAACCTGTCTCCATAGGAGTGGCAATAGGCTTACAGTCTTCAAGGCCAAAACGCTACAATAATGTATTAATATATTTCATTTGACACAAAGCCATCCCACCATCAACTTGCATAAATTGAATGCCCAAATAGTGATGCAAATGCCCCAAATCAGACATCTCAAATGAGGCATGCAAATCAGCCTTAAAATCAGCAATATGCTTCTCAATTGGACCAGTGAGCAGCATGTCATCAACATAGACAACAATGATCAGAAGCACATCATTAGCACGCTTAACATATAAGGTGCTCTCAGTTGGACTGTTCTCAAAACCATGTGCAATCAGATAGGCATATATCTTCTCATACCAAGCAGGTGGTGCTTGCTTTAAACCATATAATGCCTTCTTTAACCTGCACACCTGGTTTTCATGCCCTTTCTGCACAAATCCACAGGGCTAAAAAACATACACTTCTTCATGGAAGTCACCATTCAGAAATGCAGTTTTAATGTCCAACTAATGTACATTCCAACCATGATGGGCTGCAAGTGCACAGATGCTCCGAACAGTGGTCATATGGCACGTAGGTGCAAAGGTCTCATCAAAATCAATGCCTCTTTCCTATGCATAACCCTTTGCAACAAGCCTAGCATTATACCTATCAATTGTTCCATCAGGATTACACTTTAGCTTGTAAACCCACTTAGTGCCAATGGCCTTCTTGCTAGAAGGCAAGTCACATAAAGACCAACTATCATTCTTCATTATAGCATCATATTCAGATTGCATAGAAGCCATCGAATTTTCTAAATTTTGTGCTTCATCAAATGAAACAGGCTCATTCTCATCACAGAGACTAGATGCAGCCATAGCATATCAATCTGAAGCAAAAGAGGCACTATGAGAGCCTAATCAAGTACGATATGACAAAGATGTATCTAATTTGCTGTCACGCAAAGTCTGCACCAGCCATTTTGGCATAGTTTTTGCCTCCTCAATATCAGCTCTCTCATCAACAAGTGCATCATGTAAATTTGCATCAAAAATGGGATGATGTGCATCATCACATGAAACCTGCAAAGGCTGAGAAGTTGCCTCATTAGGACCAGCACTAGACTGTCCACCTGTAAACAGAGACAACAAAGTGTCATACATGTCTTTGGAGCTAACAGATGTCTTCTTAGTACATGAAAGCAATGGTTGAATAGAATCCTCCACAAAAACAATATCATGGCTAACTAGAGTGCATTTAGTCTGTGAATGATACAGACGATAGCCTTTACTTTCAGAACTGTACCCAACAAAAATACATTTTACTACTTTATCATCCAATTTTCTGCGATGTTGGTCAGGCACTAATGCATATGCCAAACAACCAAAAACATGCAGATGAGCAATAGATAGCCTTCGCTCATGCCAAGCCTCGTATGGAGTGATAGACTACAGTGCTTTAGTGGGACACATTTTAAGTACATATGCTGCACCCATGACAACCTAAAGCCAGAAACTATGTGGTAAAGCCTAATTCTTGACCATACACCTCGCCATCTCCATGAGTGACCTGTTCTTCCCTTCAACAACTCCATTATGTTGAGGTGTATACGGCACTATACACTGGTGTTTTATCCCACGTTCAGCCAGAAATGCATTAAAATCAGAAGACATATATTCCCCCCCTCGATCAGAATGGAGGGTGCCCATTTTACATGATGATAGATTTTTAGCCAAAACCAAAAACTATTTGAAGCACATGAACACTTCGGACTTTGCCTTCAATGGATATACCCTTGCATGCCTGGAAAAATCATTGATGAAAGTCACAAAGTAAAGATAATTTCCAAAAGAAGGTGTCTGCATAGGACCATAGACATCACTATGTACAAGCTGCAATTTTTGAGTAGCCCGAACTGAACCATCTTTTGGAAAGGAGGAATGCTGCATTTTGTCAAAAATACAGCCTTCACAAACATGTTTTCCTGGTGCCTCAAGTTTGGGCAAAGAGGACACCATTTTAGATTTCTACAGGCGTAGCAAACTAGCAAAATTCTGATGAGCAAAGCGTGCATGCCAAAGCTTTGCATCTGACATAGCTCATGTACTGCACATGCCGAATCATTTAGAGATCTTTCACAGTCTATGA
>CM035418.1:177731013-177763513 GCA_020310875.1 Ceratopteris richardii
TGTCACGTGATGCCTAGAAAGCATGACAAGTAATGCGCTCTGTATCCATGCTCCGGAGTGTGTGAAATAGGCATACTGTCTGGAATAGTGCCTCAACTAGCATCGGTGGTGCAGCGAGCTCTTCTCTAATGATATCATGTGGTACTGAAGGCTTGCTACGGATAAGTCTGGAAGTCATTTGGATTTGTGGCCTCTCCAATGGTGTCCATACTGATGTGGTTAATCCTGGTTCCCATATGGCTGCCCCATACATGAGCGCTGGCATAACCAAAGTGACGAAGAGCCACCCCTTTGTGCGGGGCTCCTGAAAATATGCCTTTGTGCGGGGCTCCTGAAAATATGCCTGGTGGCACTGTCTCTCCATCAAAGCTAGTGCTGCATACATGTGTGATGCGGTCACGGACTGCCTGAGACATAGAGAAGACCCCTTATGCTGCTGTAAATGTCACTCCCAAGTAAACCATAGTTGCAACGCAACGCGTTGCGTAGCGTCTGCAACGTTCGCAACGCAACGGCGTTGCGTTGCGACGTACGCAACGCGTTGCGTTGCAGGCAAATTTTTTTGCCCTCTCCTTTGAGCCCGAAACGGGCTCGCGGGAGAGGGCATTTCACTTTCGGTCTTCTGCAGCAGCGAACGCACACCCGAAGCCGAGCCTTGAGCCCTCAGGCAACGAGAGAGAGAGAGAGAGAGAGAGAGAGAGAGAGAGAGAGAGAGAGAGAGAGAGAGAGAGAGAGAGAGAGAGAGAGAGAGAGAGAGAGAGAGAGAGAGAGAGAGAGAGAGAGAGAGAGAGAGAGAGAGAGAGAGAGAGAGAGAGAGAGAGAGAGAGAGAGAGAGAGAGAGAGAGAGAGAGAGAGAGAGAGAGAGAGAGAGAGAGAGAGAGATTGAGAGAGAGAGAGAGACTCACCATGCCTAAACCAAAGCAAAATTGTTGGAAGTACGTGACTAGCCAAGGGAAGTTTGGATCGGGTGGGAGTGAGAGATGGACATGTAACCTATGTGGTTACAAAGGGGGTGGTGGGGCAGATCGTATCAAAGCCCACCTTGCCAAATTTAGTGGCTTGGGCATTTCAGCATGCAAGCAGCCTATGCCAGCTGATATCAAGGATGAGCTCCTTGAGTGGGTAGCTCAAAGGGAAGCTAGAAAGTATCCACAGAGCTCTCGGCCCACCTCCACCTCTATTAGCTCCAGTGATCCTCCTCCACACGATGCTCCAGCACATCAGACTCATAGGGGATCCTCTAGTGGAGGGAATGATGAGCATGGACATGATACCATCGATCTTGAGGGTGACACTCAGCCACCGGTGAAGGCACCTAGAGGATCACTTTCTTCGGCATCCGTACGTGCTGGTTTTCAGAGGCAGCGGGAGCTTGAGGCCAAACAAGGTATAATGAAGCTTTTCATACAGTGTGGCCTCTCTTTTAATGTTGCACGCACACCCGCATGGAAGGAAGCCATGGAGTTAGTGAGCACATTAGGATATCGATGGAGCTGTCCTTCATATGAGGAGTTGAGGACTAGTGAGCTACGCAAAACAAAAGATATAGTGGAGAAGCAGTTAGAGCCGATGATGGACACATGGGAGAAGTATGGATGCACTATTATGTGCGATGGATGGACAGACATCAGGAAAAGGAATGTATATAACATACTAGTGCATTGTTGCAAAGGCACTATGTTCCTTCGCGCCATCGATGCATCATAGGCTGGACTTACAGTGACAGGTATGTATAGGTGAAATTTCAAGTTTTAATTTTAAGATACGCATTTGAATTTTGCATATGCTATATATATGTATTATGTATGTAGTATGTACTATGTACTATGTACATGGCTGATTTGGTGTAATTTTTGTGTCACAGGTCAGTTTATATATGGTCATATCCGCCAGGCTATTATGGATGTCGGTCAAAAGAATGTTGTGCAAGTCATTACCGACAATGGAAGTAATTGTGTGGCCATGGGTAGATTGTTAGAGGCAGAGTTTCCCTCCATTGTGTGGACCCCATGTGCCGCACATAGCATTGATCTTTTGATAGAGGATCTTGGAAAGATCCCTTGGATTCATTCTATTTTTTCCACCTTCCATAAGGTGGTCTCTTTGTTCACAAAGAGACCAAAACTATTAGCTATTTTCAGATCATACAGTGAGTTGGATATCCTAAAGCCTGCGAAGACCAGATTTGCTTACATGTGCATAGTGATGGAGAGACTACTTCGGGTGCGGCAGGCTTTGATGCAGACAGTTGTGTCTACAGAGTGGACTGCCTGGGATGGACACACTACCCCGAGAGCAGATTTTGTACGGATTACATGCTTGTCGGATTCATTTTGGAGGGATGTAGAGGCACTTGTGCGTGCCATACATCCATTATATTCTGTCCTTCGCATCGTTGATATGGAGGGGAGTACATTGGGACTCGTCTATGAGTTCATGGATCGAGTTGGCGAGTCCCTTTCACGTTGCCCACATTTGACATTGGACAGGTATTTATTAAGTTATTACTTATTACTTTGAATTTTTGACACTTAAAATTCTTATTATCTTAAAAATTAGTCTCTAAAATTTATAATTTCTTTGTTTATAGGATTGAGCAGCTTAAGGCTGTGTGGAGGGATCGATGGGATTGGTTTCATCGCCCGATCCATGGGATGGCACACTTATTGCATCCCTTATGGAGATCTCAGCAGGCCATCGTGGATGAGGAGCTCTTGAGTGCATGGAACACATATGTATATAGGCTTTATCCAGCTGATGTAGAGTTGCGACTTCAGTTGGAGAGACAGCTCTTGGTATTCCAAAATGGTGGTGGCCATTTTGGAAAGGATACGGCTTGTTTGAGATCTGCTCAGTTGCGGCTAGTATCATGGTGGGAGATGTATGGTGCTAGTGCTCCTCAGTTGGTAAGTACTAAGTCAAAAGTCTTTAGTGTACTGTGTGACATGTGATAAATATGTATTATGATTTATGTACTAATTATTTTTTGAATTATGTTGTAATGCAGAGAGAGTTAGCTATTCGTATCCTTTCACAGGACTGCAGCGTAAGTCCTTGTGAAAGGAATTGGAGCACATGGGCCCTCTTCCATACAAAGAAGAGGAACAGATTATCTACTGCGCAGTTGGAGCGGCTAGTTTATTGCCACTGCAACTTGCGTCTCTTGGAGAGCGGCGGACATACAGGAGATGTGAGGGAGGTCAACGTGGACACAGTAGATATAGAGAAAGTCAGAGATATTCCAGATATTCCTCCAGAGGATCTTGACTTATATACTATGCTGTACCATGAGTTGACCTTACCTCAGCATGATACCAGATCATCTCGGAGCCGCAGAGGACCTAGTGGTAGTGGTGATGCATCCACTAGTAGCCGACCACATACCACTACTACTAGGGATGATGATGATGATGATGATGATGATGATGATGATGATGATGATGATGATGATGATGATGATGATGATGATGATGAGAGTGATGATTTGTCATCTGACACCATGTCAGAGTGACAAAGTTTGATTATTGACATTTGAGGCTTTGACATTTCATGTTTGACATTTGGTATTTCATGATATGTACATTTGGTATTTCATGATATGTATCATTTGCCACTTATGATTTATGCCATGCGTCATGATTCATATGATTTATGATTTATCATTTGTCATAGTGATCTCTATTGTTTTATTTTGATGTATGAACGATGATATGATCATGACACATGTGACATGTATGATGCCAGGTCTTATCATTTATGTTATAAATCATGATGTTTATTGTAATTTGTTAAAAGTTAGAAGTTAGAACTTAGAAACTAGAAACTTGAAAGTTAAGTGTTATGATCATTATGCTGTTAGAATCTAGAATCTAGATGATGATGTTATGATTATTGATGTTATGATTGTATTTGAATTTTGATATAATGATGATGTATTTGAGATAATTGTATATGATATAATCTTAAGGCTGTGTGGAGGGTTATGATATAATCACGAGTCACGACCAACTTTCAAGTTAGATTGATAATCTCTATTATTTATGATATATCTTATATTGTAATAAGTATTTTATGGTATATATAGTCATATCCCATCTTATTACATATCATATGACCCAAAATATGTGAAAAAAACATATAAAAATTTTGAAAAATAAATCACTTTATCGCAACTCCTAGGTCTAGACGTTGCCCTCGTTGCTAACCCGTTGCCGTTGCCGTTGCGAAAACGTTGCTTTCCACTATGAAGTAAACATATGATCCGACCACCTCAATCGGGCCACCTTCTGCTGTGAACAAACTGTATCTGCGTACCTGTGCTGATGTATGAAAGATCATGACCTTGGTTTTACCAAGGTTCACAGATAACCCTCTCTGTCTGCAAAAGTCATCTAGGCCATGTAGATGATGCTGTAGACCTTCTATCGACTCTGAAACCAGTTCAATATCATCAGCGTATAAAAGAATATGGACAGTGGACCCGCGTACCTCGATGCCATCACCCCCCTGCAGCTGTATGCAGTCCACTATCTCATCAATGTAGAGACCAAAGAGGGTGGGTGAAAGAGGGCATCCTTGCTTCACTCTGATAGTGCTAGCAAGTGGATGAGATAAGCCCCCCGGGCATCTGACTTTGCGAGATACTCTCTCGTATAAGGTGTATATCCCCCATATCATCTCCTTTGGAGCTCTGATATCAAGTAGTCGTCTGAAGAGTCGTTCCCTGGGAACGGTGTCAAATGCCTTGTGGAAATCCACAAAGCAACAATATAATCTCCTCTTCCTCACCCTTGCCTAGTCGATCAGGCATCTCAGAGTGAAGATGTGGTCAATGGTAGAGTAATTGCATCTGAAACCTACTTGTCTTGGAGCCCTGATACCCTTCCTCTTAGCGAGAGTACTCAACTCTGTCTCTAGTACCGCCCCATATAACTTGGCCAATATAGGGCCAATCATGATGGTCCGGTATGGAGTTGGATCCATAATATCTCTTGACTTATGAATGGGCACTATGGTGTGCTCAGTCCATGAGTTAGGGAACCCTTCAACTAGTGCACGGTTGAAGAGGTGGGCAATGAGCGGTGCAAGGGTCGTGCCTCGTAGATGAGGTGGGCAATGAGCGGTGCAAGGGTCGTGCCTCCATAGAGGTGCTCTGCTTGTAAACCGAAATGGTCATGGGCCCTTCCATGCTATAGACGGACAATAGCACGTCCCACCATAGTGGGTGTGAAGAAGTCAGAGGTAGTAGGACGTGAGCTCTGTGGTCTAGGAATGGGGGCTGGTCTAGTATCTCGTATAGGCTTTGTGCATAGCTATGCCAAGTGCTCGGGTCTCGGATGGGTGTCTGTTGTCTCCTCTCTCTCAAATGTCGCCATGCCACTACACTCTCTCGACTCATGAGTAAATGATAAATGTCCCAGTACTGTCTCTCCTCCCAATCTCGCCGTTTGCGGCGAGTAAGGCTCTGCATGCGACGTTGTGCTTGTGTGTGTGTAATATCCCCTCTATGCTCTAAAATGCGTAGGTGCTTCCGTAGCTCACAGTAATTTGCATCATAACAATGGTTCTTGGGAATGGAACATGTGTGTGGAGGGTGTATATGTGTGCGGTGTGGGAAGCTACAGAGAGCTGCGTCCTGTAGGATGGTGGTGAAGTGTGATGTAAGTGTGTCCAAGGGTGAGAGTGGATCGAGGGAGAGTAGACGGGTGTGTAAATGGTGTGCGTAAACGTGAGAGAGCTCGTGTGTGAAGTGTATCATGGTGTGTGTCTCAATGGGTGAGGGAGGGTCTAATGGAATAGGAGATGAGAGTGTGAACTTGATAAATGTATGGTCAACACCAATTGGGCGTTGTCCAATACTAAGTGAGGGGATGAGTGAAGCTCCAGAGGTGGTACCCAAAATGTAGTCGACTGTGCTCTCACCTCCCCTGTGGGGGAAGCAAGTAAGTCCGCCCGAACCTGGCCAACGATGCATCCCGTTATATATAACGAGCTGATGTCGGCTGGCTAGCTCAAGTAGATGTCTGCCATATCCTGTGGTGTCCTTACCCATATCTGTCGATACTTACTAGTGCTCATCTCCTCGGGGTCTCTGACCCTCATGAGAGAGAGAGAGAGAGAGAGAGAGAGAGAGAGAGAGAGAGAGAGAGAGAGAGAGAGAGAGAGAGAGAGAGAGAGAGAGAGAGAGAGAGAGAGAGAGAGAGAGAGAGAGAGAGAGAGAGAGAGAGAGAGAGAGAGAGAGAGAGAGAGAGAGAGAGAGAGAGAGAGAGAGAGAAAGAGAGAAAGAAAGAAAGAAAGAAAGTCATATTAACGTCTACTTGAGGCCAAACTTGGCCTATGAGACAAAACCATGTACAAGTGTAGTAACCCTGTGCAGAAAATGAAATGAAAAAAGTACTTACTACATAAAGCTATATCGGGCTGGAAAAGGCTATATCGGGCTGGAAAAGGCTGGGAAGAGGTGGCTCTTACTCTACAGATAATGGCCACCTAATACATGGCAGACCCATAATGTGAGTGAGTAAAATACCCTAGCTACTGGTGATGGGTGGAGGTGGGTGTAGTATGTGGTACATCGGTGCTTGTCTGAGTGCCTCCCGAAGGAAGACAACCCAGGTGGTGGTGGTGGTGGTGGTACGCCTCTGCTCCATCATGTGGTCATAGGCTGTCCTGATGCGTGAGATATCCTCCCCATAAAGTCGTGGTCGATGATATCCAACCATGCGTGGTCGACGCTGTGCTCTCTGTGTTGTTGCCTGGTGGAGCGTAAGCCCTCTAGATGGACCTCTTTGGTGTAACTGAGCTTGCTGAAAGAACTGAGTAATGGTGTGCTAGATACTCCTCCGTGTCTGATGTGTCGGCTGTAGTGACTGCTCTCGCCTCTCATATGCCGCTATGAGAGAGAGACTTTTTAACGTCTATTAGAGGCCAAAATCGGCCTATGAGACAAAACATACACATCAGTATGATCCAATCCACTATGATCCCAAAAGGAAAATAAAGTGTGAGTACAAAGCAGAGTATAAAAGGAGTGGATAATAGCTGGTGTCGAGGGTGTGGGGTGCTATGGGCATGCACTCTGTATGCTCAATAGGTGAGATACAAATATGATATGCATAGGGAGGGGAGGCTCGGTGGTGTCATAACCCTCTGAATGTCTGGAGTGGGTGTATTATATAATGCATTGGTGGGTAAGGCATCATGGCGATCCTCAAAATGCTCTACACATCGAGATCGACAGGGGTGGGCTGGTGATGTCTCCGTATCTCCATGTCATGGCGTGCGTGAATCGCCTGAATCTCTCTTTGATGGGCACTGGCTCTCCGGCGTGAGGGTTCACGGTCGTGGACGCTGTCATCTTAGTGGTTTTACGTCTATTAGGAGGCCAAACTCGGCCTATGAGACAAATCAGTGTGCATGGGTGTATGTTCTGTCAAACAGAAAAGATAAAAAGAAAGTGGTGAAGCTGATATAGATCTCTGTAGTATGCATGTAGAGATACGCATGAAAGAAAGTTTTTCGGGGGAAGGGGTGTGAATGGAGTGCTATAGTTGTAGTCTATATGCAAAAGGGTAGTACAATTATGAGAATGTGTCCGAAAGACTAACTAGCTCCATTTTGTACTAGTGGGCGGGTGTAAGATGTGGTACATGGGTGGGAGTGGAGTCAAGGCTGCCTTGATGGCTGCAGTGGGATCAGCCATCATCTGGGATCGTCTCTCCTCCATGACGTGACGGTCATGAGCTTGGATCTCTGCAATCTGGTGTCGGTGAAGTCTCGGTGCCCGATATCCTTTAGGGCGGGGTTGTCTCCTAGCTCGAGAGGCCTGAGCTTGCTGAAGAGTCACTCGTCTCGATGTGTGAGCTGAGGGGGGGAGGGCTGTTGCACGTCACAGAACGAAGAAGTCAGTGAGCTGACTCTGTCTCCCTCCTGTCTGGGTAGCTCTAGAAGGTTGGAGTAGGGAATCTCTTTGACTCTCTATCTCTAGTAAGAATCGCCCGAGCTTTCACTAGTCTCTAGAGCCCATGATCTCTCGGAGGGTGGGTTGCGTCGTAAACAGTCTCGTATCTGTCTTTGATGTCATCATATGCATTGCATCTGCATACAAAGTGCTCCTCATCCTCCATCTCTACTCGGCATATCCGCTTCTCTCTGGGGAGGGAGGGAGGGAGGGAGGGAGGGAGGGAGGGAGGGAGGGAGGGGGGGAGGGGGAGAGAGAGAGAAAGAAAGAAAGAAAGAAAGAAAGACTTTTTAACGTCTATTAGAGGCCAAAATCGGCCTATGAGACAAAACATATACATCAGTATGATCCAATCCACTGTGATCCAAAACGAAAATGAAGTGTGAGTACTACAAACGGGTATAAAAGGAGGGATAGTAGCTTGCATCAAGGGTGTGGGGTGCTATGGGTATGCACTCTATATGCACAATGGGTGAGATACAAACAAAGTGCTGTGATGTATGGACCTTAACCAATGTGATAAGGCCATCCTCAAGCACTTCTCGTATGAAGTGATATCGCACATCAATATGTTTTGTGCGTGCATGGAACATGGAATTCTTTGCCAAACATATGGCACTCTGGCTATCACTGTTCACAACCAAGCATAGGTGCTCTGTCAGGCAAACCAAACTCGCTGTGAAGACGTGCTAACCATATTGCTTCTTTGGAAGCCTCAGTGGCTGAAATATATTCAGCCTCAGTAGTAGACAAAGCAACAATGTTTTGCAGTCTATTGCACCATGATACAGCACCACATGCAAGAGTGAAGACATAGCCACTTGTGGATTTCTGTGTATCCACATCACCTTCCATGTCAGAATCAGAGGATCCCTTCAGCTCTAATGGGTCCTTTCCATAACAGAGGCATTTGTTTTTAGTCCCTTTCAAGTACCTCATAGTGGACTTTATTGAATTCCAATGTGACTTGCCTGGATTAGCCATAAATCGGCTTACAACTCCCACTGCATGGGCAATGTCAGGCCTAGTAGCAATCATAGCATACATAAGTGAACCATAAGCTGAAGCATAAGGTACACCTTGCATATCATTGATAGCTTCTTGTGTCTTGGGACAATCTTCCTTGGAGATTTTATCGTATGGCTGTAAGGGCACTCCAGGAGGCTTTGCATCAGCCATGTTAAATCTGTCCAGCACCTTTTCAATGTATTTTTCTTGAGATAAATACAAATTACAATACATGCTGTTCCCTTTGCCTCATGATAGTTACTCCAAGTACATGTTCAGCTGCCCCAAGGTCCTTCATTGAAAATGCAGATTTCAGCTCCTCTTTAAGGGCATCAACAGTGCTCCTTTTCTTGGAAGCCATGAGCATAATATCATCAACATAGAGCACAAGAATGATCGGGCTTCCATCTTCATCACATTTTGTGTACAAACAATGATTTGCATGGCTTCTTTTGTACCCATGTTTGAGCATAAAAACATCAAACTTTTTGTACCATTGCCTAGAAGCTTGCTTCAGCCCATACAAGCTTCTATTGAGCTTACATACAAGATGTTCCTTTCCAGGAATAACAAAACCTCGGTATAGCTCTTCCTCAACATCACCATGCAAGAAAGCTCTATGTACATCCATTTGGTCCAGCTCTAAATCAAGAGCAGCCACTATGGCAAAAAGTACCTGCAAAGTGGTCATCTTCACTACAAGAGAAAACACTTCTTGGAAATCTATGCTCTTAGTTTGAGCATATCCTTTTGCAACTAGACTTGCTTTATACTTGGATTTCTCATCAACAGTCTTGATTTTATATACCAATTGTTAGGAATAGCTTCCTTCCTTTGGGCAATTCAACCAAGTCCCAAGTATTATTAGAATGCAAAGCTTTAATTTCTTCCTGCATAGCAAGCTCCCACTTATGCTCACATGCTTTTGGCTCTCTACATGTAAGCGGTTCTCCCCCATCAGTCAACATAATATAGTGCAGCGAGGGGTCATACCTACTCACATTATGCCTAGTATGAGTAGATCGTCTCAGCCAATGATCCAGCCATATGTGGTGCATCCTCAGGGTCTAGCCATATGTGGTGCATCCTGAGGTTCTGAAATAGGTTTAACATGTGGTTGATCTTGCTGAAATATGACCTTTTTACGGTTAAGTTTTGAGGCAACATTATTTTGTAGCAGCGTTGCCTCATTAAAAACAACATCCTGGCTGCGTATGACCTTTTTCAGCTGAGGTAACCATATTCTATAACCCATTTCACCTTCTTCACCAGATCCCATGAAGAGGTCTTTAATGTATTTGGCATCAAGTTTATTCCTCAACTCAGGCCTTATGTGTACAAAAGCTTCACAGCCAAAGACGCGTAAGTGATCATATGAAGCAGGTTTGCGAGATCAAACCTCTTCAGGGATGTCACCTTTCAAGGACATGTGAGGGGATCGATTGCATATATGTACTGCAGTTTTAAGAGCCTCTGCCCCAAAACCATGAGGGAGATTAGGTCTGGACAACATGCATCTCATCCTCTCACAAAGAGTCCGATTATACCTTTCAGCCACACCGTTAGAAGAGGGGTTGTATAACAAGCATTTCAGCTTTCTAGAGAGAGATAGTCGACCAACTTTTGGAGGGGCTGAAATGAGTGACTTACCCCAAAGTCTTATTGAGTAATGTTATATAAGACCCTTTTACGGTTGGCCAAGTTCACATTGAACTTGGCCCAAAAAATAAGGAATAAGTGATATAGCCTTTATAAATAGGCCTATACACATGTATACACTATAAGGGGGTCATTTAGGACTTAACCCCAACAACCTCGAATTAAAAAAGCAATACCCCGTGGTTTTTTCGATAGTCGCTTGCCTTAGGAGCCTATTAGCTCTCTCTCATAGGCCCACTCTAAAGTCCATTAGTACATACACACTCATATATGCATATATACATATGTGACTCATTGCATTTCTAAATGCATCTACGATATCACACAAAACCTATGGTGCTATACTCCACACGTACTAAGTACTATTATGTCACATAAAAGTTAGAACTTAGAGCATACATGCATGCATACATTCATACGTACACACATATATACATGCATACATATATATAGTGCATGCATGCATGACACAATGCATATTGAATGTATACGCTTTACATGCATGTATGCACATAAATACATAAATAAATGAATGAATATATATATATATATATATATATATATATATATATATATATATATATATATATATATATATGTATATATGTGTGTGTGTGTATGTGTGTGTGTGTATGTGTGTGTATGTGTGTGTACATATAAATTAATTGATAAGGTAACGTTCCATATTGTTCTATATCTTGATGTTTGGTACAACACCGTGTCCCGTACACGTACCGAACGTACCATACCAAACGTGCCATACCAAACGCTCGGTACGAAATGTTTTGTACCACTTGCATCCTTTATAGTTATTGGAACGGGACAATCAACTATTGTTTTCACTTTATCTGGGTCTATATGAATTCCCTCTTTGGATATGAATCTTCCTAGGTACACAAGTTTATCCTTAGCAAAGAAACACTTACTCGTCTTTCCATATAATTTGTATTCACTAAGAGTCTACAAAGTCTTCTTGAGATGTACAACATGCTCACAATCATCTTTAGAGTATAAATATATCATCAAGAAATACTAAGATGAATTTGTCTAGGTAATCATGAAAAATATTGTTCATGAAGCACATGAATGTGGAAGGAGCGTTTGTTAATCCAAAAGGTAAAACCTTAAACTTGTAGTATTCATAATGTGTTCGAAAAGAATTCTTGTGTATATCCTTTGTTTTGATCCTACTTAGGTGATACCCAAATCTTAAATCAATCTTAGTGAATACAATCGCTCCACTTAATTGACTGAATAAGTCATCCATGTAAGGGAGTGGTTAATTATTTTTAATAGTCCTTTTATTAAACCCCTTGTAGCCAATACATAATCTATAAGAGTCTTCTTTCCTCTTATGAAATAAAATAGGTGCTCCCCAAGGTAAAACGCTCGATCTTATTAAGCCTTTCTTCAAAAGATCATCTAATTGAATCTTAAGCTTCTTCAATTCATCTATGTTAAATCTATAGGGTGCTCTAGAATATGGTTCACTCCTTGGATACATGTCAATGGCATGGTCAATCTACCTAGGTGGAGGTATATTAGGCAAGTTTGCTGTAAATACATTTGCATATTCTTTCAAAAGATTTTCTACATAATTGGAAGATTTTCATCATTATCTTTCTCGTGTAGATTATTCATATGTACTACAAATGTTCTACAACCATCACACATACCTCTAATTATCTGCATAGTAGAAATGAGAACAGGATTAGGATTATGCACATCATCGAGTGTGGATAGATTACATCATCGAGTGTGGATAGATTGAGTGTCTAGTCTTAAAGTGATTGTTTTTTGTTCGTAATCAATTGTTGCATAATTTTGAACTAACGAGTCCATGCTTATGATTCCATGATTCTGTTTTATTTCAATCACATGGAAACTCCCAGAAAGACACCTATAAAAAAAAAAAATGTAAGGTTTTCAATGTATCCTTTCGTATAGTATACTCGTCCATTGGCCATCTCAACAGGTCTTGTTATCTGCATATTTAGGGCTATCCCTAAATTTTGTACCAATTTGAAAGATAGAAAATAATGCGTACTATCCAAATTGATAAAAAATATGAATTTATGGATAGGAATCATACCCAAAATTGTAACTATAGAAGCCCTTGGGAAACGACTAGCTACAATGCAACGTAATGTAGAGTTAGGGCACTTATCTCCATTATCTGCTTTATCCATTGTTGCACCCTCCTCAATGATGTCTATCACCTTCGATTGTTGAAGCGGAAAGATTTTGTTGTTCGGGCATTCATATGTTTGGTGCCCTTGCTCCCGGCAATGAAAACACAAATCGAGTCTTTTTGTCGCTCAATGAAATCAGGGTCTTGCTCCTAATGGATGGGTTGATGCCTCTTTTTTCTTAAAAAAGAAAGAAGTAAGGTGGTATATATTTTATAAAAAGGATTTTTCTTCAAATAGAAGAAAAATACAAAAAAGCGGAGGGAAGACCATTACGGTGAAGCTACAGTGAAAACCAGGGCCGAAGTGAATGAAAAATGGAAGCATTTACTTAATCATGTAGTGGAGGCTAAAAGAGAATCAATTCCAAAAACTGAACCAGAAGAAAAGAGTGGCTTCTCAAAGTAGTGGAGGAGTTATGGAGAAGAGCTCTTAAACTCATCATGAGAGCTCGTGTTCACTTGGCTATAAAAGAGGCAAGGGAGGAAACTCAAGAACAGAGGAAGAAGGCGTTGATGTCCTCTTGTAGGTAGTTCATTTAGTTTCAGTCATTTCGTTTTCTTCAGTCTCATAGACTATGTCCAACCGCATACCATTTTTTGGGTAGCCTGATTGCGAGAGTCATATCTCTTAATGTATGTATGCATTTTTAGAGGTTAAACATTCCTTGGAAAGCTTATCTTGTGTATTTTCTCTATCTAAAACAATTTTTTTTGAGATTCGCCATGTTCTATGAGTTATTCAGTTTTTAGTGAAGTCGAGTTTTCAACTTAACTGAGTGGACAGGCTACCTGTTTTGAAGCGAAGAATTTCCAAACCAAAACTAATCCAAATTGAGTGTTTGATAGCTCATTTGAAAGCTATTAGTATCTAGTTTGAGTGACCAAAGTCTCAAGTTCATTGTGTTTTCAGTTGATACCAGTTTTCATTTTAAGATTCAGTTGTAAGTGAAGGTCTTGATCATTAGAAGGTCTTCTACACTTTCTGTTGCGCATAGTAGAGGAATTCTCCAACAGTTGGTATTAGAGCATTGGAGTTTGAAGAGGCAAAGCATTGGAATTGAAGTAAAGCAAAGGAGAAGCTACAAGTCAAGGGGGCGCTTCGTAAAGTCAAGAGAGAGTGCCACAACATATTGAGGTAAACTTTAAACTTGGAAGTTTTCAATGGCTGATTTAAGACAAGCAATTTGAGAAGTTAAATAAAGATAATTTTCAGTCTTTGAGGTATAGAATGACAAATTACCTTAAAAGTAAAGTTTATGGAGTCTAGTTATTGGAGATGATCCAGAACTAGTGGATCTTCAAGATCCCAACATTACTCTTGCACAAAGGAGACAATTTGTAGATTGGGAAGAGAGGAATCAAAGGGTGATATTCCTCATTTCACAAGTTATTTCTAACACCATGATTGGTCATGTTCAAATCATAGAGACATCCAAGGAAGTTTGAGAAGCATTGGAGAAGGTGTATGTTACCTCAATAAGGTCTCGGAAGATGCAACTCAAGAACGAGCTCAACAACATGAAGAAAAGCTCAAACCCAAGCATTAGTGAGTATTGAAGATCAAGGAGCTTCCAAATCAGCTAGCATCAATTTGATGCAAGATAGAAGAGAAAGATATCGTCCAAAGAGCCCTCAATGGTTTGAGGAGTGAAGAGAAGTGGAAGCACCTCATCACAAACATTCTTTATAGAGACCCTCTGCCAACATTCGATGAGATCATACCAAATCTTGTGGTTGAAGAGGTTGCTCAACAAGGAGAAGGCAATAAAGGTAAGGACAGCCATAGCCAAATGTTATATGTAGGTCGAGATAGAGGAAGGAACTCAAGAGGAGGTTCGAGAGGAAGAGGAAGAAGCTACAACAATACAAATTCCAGCCAACACAACTCGGAGGACAATAAGGAAAACTCAATTGACAACACATATGGAAGAGGTCGAGGAAGAAATAGAGGAAGAGGTCGAGGTTCATTCAATCCTCGTAAAGATATAACATGTTATCATTGTGGAAAAGTAGGACATTATGCAAATGATTGTTGGCAAAAGAATGGAAGGCCGAATGGAGAAAGCCAAAGGAGCCAAAACAACTATGCGAGTACATCAAGTGAAGAAGACAAGCAAACCATGCTTGCCATGAAGCATGAGTACAATAGCGTGAAAAGTGATGATAAAAAATGGTTTACAGATTCAGGTCGAAGCAATCATATGACGTGCCAAGGAGATTTCTTCACAAATCTACAAGCTCGAAGTGGAAAAGAATGTGTAGAGACTGGTGGTGAGACTCAACGCACAATTGAGCATGTTGGAGAAATCAAGCTTGGAGACAAGAAGGTATTGATTGATGTTCTTCATGTTCCTAGTACCTATTATTGCAAAGAATTTGATTTTAGTAGGACAAATGGTAGAGAAAGGATATAATGTCATCTGCAATGAAAAAGACTGCTTCATAAAGAATCCAAAAGAAGGATTCAAGGTTGTTGCTCAAGGAAGGAAAGAAGGCAGGATGTTCACTTTGGACATTCAACAACTACATGGAAAGGTGATGTATATTCAGTTTGGAAACAAGAGGATTGGTGAAATCGATTTGTGGCACAATAGGCGTGGACATATCAACATTACCGAGCTCAACGACATGAGGAACCATGAAGTGGTAAGAGGTCTTCCAAGATTCAATGATGCTTGACTGCATGAGTTTTGTGAAGCATGCAAATTAGGAAAGCAAACACGACAACCATTCAAGAAGAGCAACTCTGTGACAAGGAATGTCCTCGACTTATACACACGGATGTATGGGGACCATCACAACTATAGTACAAAAAAACACGTTTTTTATGAAAAATAAAAAACGTTTAGTACTCTAGAACGTCCTAAACATACTAATACATTTTTTTTGACATGTGTCAATGTTTTTTATCATGTGAGGGGTTTTTATGGATGATTTTTTTCCAATTTTCAGCATATGAGGAATGTTTTTTCCAATTTTCAACATGTTCTTTTTTCTTTGATTAAAGTCCGGGAGAATAGGCCAAGGCCGAACTTCCTTTTAAAAAAAAAGAGAGAACAATGTTTTAGTGTTTGCACCCCTTAAGCACTCTTGCTTGCTTCTCTTAAGCATTCCTTTGAGCATTTTTAGATCAGCCTTGGCCCTTAAGTATTCTCTTTTAAGCCTTCAAACTTCAGCCCTTTGTGAACTTAAGATTTTCTTTAGCCACATAAAGAGAGATACTAGATAGAAAGCCATATATTTCTTTTCACCATCCATTAGCTTTATCTTTTATCTTTTATCCATTGCATGAGTGTTTGGTGGTTTATCATCTTTCATGAAAGCTCATCTCCTTGGGTGGAGAGAGAGGCATTGAGAAAGGGCTGAACTTAAGATTTTCTTTAGTCACATAAAGAGAGATACTAGATAGAAAGCCATATATTTCTTTTCACCATCCATTAGCTTTATCTTTTATCTTTTATCCATTGCATGAGTGTTTGGTGGTTTATCATCTTTCATGAAAGCTCATCTCCTTGGGTGGAGAGAGAGGCATTGAGAAATGCCCTTCTATACATCGAAAAACCATGAAAGAGTTGATTGGTTAACTCCAATTGAGTTAGGGGAAGGTAATATGCATGTTTTCATTACCAAAGAGCATTGCAACCATGATCCATGCTTGCAAGCTTGCATGCCGTCACCCGTAGATCATGGCACCTAATGTCTCCGGGAAGATAGTAGTATGGATATAAGTTTTTTATGTGTTTTTAGCATTAGATATATAAAGGAATGCTAGATATGCATTATGCATGGATTATCTAAAAAATAATATGTATAAATGTTGCGAAGAAATATAATACTCGTTTTTTTTATTTCCGTTTTTTTAGTACCCTACATACTAAATGCTTTAAAACCCATTTTTAATACTCGTTTTTAAAACTCTCTTTGTACTATGATCACAACAACCGTCGATTGCTAGTAATAGATATTTTGTCACTTTTATTGATGATCATTCAAGAAAAGTATTAATGTTGAGCATAAAATAAAAAACAGATGTGTTCAATATGTTCAAGAGATTGAAAGCACATGTAGAAAAAGAAATAGGATGGTACATAAAGACTTTGAGGTCTGATGGAGGAGGAGAATATTTCACCAAAGAATTTTCAGATTTTCTTCATGAAAATGGCATCAAACAACAATTTACATATAGATACACACTTCAACAAAATGGAATTGTTGAAAGAAAAAATAGACATATCGCAGAAGTTGCAAGATGAATGCTCAACAAGATGAAGGTGCCACTAAACTATTGGGTTGAAACATCTAGTACGAATGTTTATATCATGAACAAATGCATAAGAGTTTGACTGCATAATTTAACTCCCGAGGAGGCTTATTCCGGTAAGAAACCTGATCATACACATCTCAAAGTTTTTGGATGTGTGTTATGTTCACGTTCCTCAAGAACTAAGGACAAAGATGGAGCCAAAGTTAGAAAAATGTATTTTCATTGGATATTCATCGGAGCAAAAAGGATATAGGTGCTACAATCTGGTGACAAAGGAGCTATGAGTCTCAGAAGATGTGGTATTTGATGAGCTAAGACCATGGTTTGGAGACAAAGGGAAAGAGAAGATTCTTGAAGAAGATTGCGAAGACGATGGAGATGCTTTTCAAGAAGAATTTCAACAAAAAAGCACTCAAATGTGAGGTCCAAAAGCTTCTACATCACATGGAGAAAGCTCAACATGGAAGGGGAGACTAAGGAACCATACCGCATCACCAACATCAGGATATGAAAGATTTGAAGTTGAAAGTGTTTTGCAAAATAGTGATTCAAATGCAAGTGAAGAAGAGTATGAAGAGGTGATTGCACCAAAGGTAAAGTTGAATCGAGTGAAGAAGCAATATTCAAAAGGAAATGAAAGGAGGTCTTCAAGAACAAGGTATCCAATTCAAAGGCTGAACTATCATAGTTTTATTGCAAAGCATTTTGCATATATGACACATGTGGTCAAAGTCAAAGAATCGGATGCATATGAAGAAGCATGTAGACAAAAAGAATGGCAGCAAGCTATGCAAAAAGAGATAAAATCTCTCAAGCACGACCACACATGGGAGCTTGTTCCAAAGGTTTAAGGTATGAAGATTGTTCCAAATAAGTGGGTGTTTAAAATTAAGAGAAATGCCGATGGTTCTCTAGCTAGGCATAAAGCTAAACTAGTAGTAAACTGATTCAAGAAAACTCATGGCATCGACTATGAATAGACTTTAAGCCCGGTTGCAAAGATGGGAACAATTAGAATCTTGATTGCAGTGAGGAGTAAAAAGGATATAGGTGCTACAATCCCGTGACAAAGGAGCTACGAGTCTCACGAGATGTGGTATTTGATGAGCTAAGACTATGGTTTGGGGACAAAGGGAAAGAGAAGATTCTTGAAGAAGATTATGAAGATGATGGAGGTGCCGTTCAAGAAGAATTTCAACAAAAAAGCACTCAAATGTCAGGACGTGAAGCTTCTACATCACATGGAGAAAGCTCAACATGGAAGGGAGGACTAAGGAGCCATTCCTCATCACCAACATCAGGATATGAAAGATTCCCAAAATTGTGATTCAAATGCAAGTGAAGAAGAGTATGAAGAGGTGATTACACCAAAGGTAAAGTTGAACTGGTTGAAGAAGCAAAATTCAAAAGGAAATGAAAGGAGATCTTCAAGAGAAAGGTATCCAATTCAAAGGCTGAACTATGATAGTCTTATTGCAAAGCATTTTGCATATATGACACAGGTGGTCAAAGACAAAGAATCGGATGCATATGAAGAAGCATGTACACAAAAAGAATGGAAGCAAGCTATGCAAGAAGAGATAAAAGCTCTGACAATCACACATGGGAGTTAGTGCCAAAGGTTGAAGGTATGAAGATTGTTCCAAATAAGTGGGTCTTTAAAATAAAGAGAAATGCTGATGGTTCTCTAGCTAGGCATAAAGCTATATTAGTAGTAAAAGGATTCAAGTAAACTCATGGCATCGGCTATGAACTCGATAGTGAGTGGAGCAAGGAGATTTCCATTGTACCAACTTGACATAAAAAATGCTTTTCTCAATGGAAGTGGTATACATGAGTCAACCGATTGGATTTGAAGATAAAAAGCATCTAGATTTTGTTTGCAGATTGAAGAAAACTTTGTATGGGCTGAAGCAAGCACCGTGTGCTTGGAATTAAAGATTGGTTGAGTACCTCACAAGGTGTGGGTATAGTTCAAGTAGTGTAGATCCTTCTCTCTACATGAAGAAAGAAGAAGGCGGGCATGTATATATCTGCACATATGTTGATGATCTCATCATAAGAGGAAGTAATGTTGCAGGAATACAAGAGATAAAAAAAAAACTGGATAAGGAGTTTAAAATTTCAGATCTTGGTGAGCTGAAATATGTTTAAGGCATTGAGGTAGTATATGGAAAAGATGCATCTACTTGATGCAAAGAAAGTACCTATTGGATGTTCTTTTCAGATTGGGAATGAGTGAATGCAGACCACTCACTCAACCTATGGACATAAATGTGAAGCTATGCTCAAATGATGGAGAGAAGTTACATGATGTAACTACATACATGAGTATAATAGGTTCATTGATCTATGCTACAATCACAAGACCAGATTTGTGTTATATTGTTGGAGTTCTTTCTCAATTTATGGAAACTCCAACAAGTGAACATTTAAATTCAACCAAACGAGTGCTAAGATATATGAAGAACACAATCAATCATGCCTTGTTTTATAGATTTGATGAAGAATTGAAGGTGAAGGGCTTTAGTGATGCTGATTGGGTTGGTTTGAAGGAAGACAGAAGATCCACTTCAGGTTATGTATTCATGATAGGCAGCAAGCCTATCACATGGAGCTCGAAGAAGCAACATACTGTTGCAATATCATCTACAGAAGCTGAATATAGAGGATTAGCCTTTGCAACTTGTGAAGCTATGTGGATTAAGAAGCTCTTGGCTGATCTTGATGTGTAGATAGAGACCATTCCAATTTATGGTGACAACATGTCAAACATTCACTTGACAAACAATCTAATGTCTCGTGCATGAAGTAAGCACATAGAAGTGCATTATCATTATGTTCGAGAAAAAGTCTAAGGATGTGGATGTAAAGTTCATTAGAACTAATGACCAAGTTGCAGACATGTTTACAAAGTCCTTAGATGCTTCTAAACTAAACAGGTTGAAGGATGAATTCGATTTGCAGGATATGGTTGAAGATGCGAGCTCACATCTTAGCTTGAGGGAGAGTGTTAAAAAATAAATAAGCTTATCCTACTCATAATCTAGAAATGCTTGCTATTGTACATGCACTTAAGCATTGGAGACATCTACTATTAGGGGTAAAGTTTGAATTGAAAATAGATCATCAGAGTCTATGATACATTTTCTTACAACCATTTCTTAACAATAGGCAAAAGTGTTGGGTTGAATTATTAAGCGAGTATGATTTTGACATTAAGTATTTGGCTTGTAAGGAAGATAAGATCACTGATGCATTGAGTTGAGGGAAGACATTCATTTATGTGTTGGCTAGGTGGAAACTTTGTTGCACACATACATACATCTACATATATAATACAAAAATGAAAAATGGAAGCATTTACTTCAGCAAGTAGTGGAGGCTAAAAGAGAATCAATCAAAAGAGAATCAAATCCAAAAATTGAACCAGAAGAAAAGAGTGGCTTCTCAAAGTAGTGGAGGAGTTCTGGAGAAGAGCTCTCAACCTCATCATGAGAGCTCGTGGTCACTTGGCTATAAAAGAGGGCAAGGGAGGAGACTCAAGAACAGAGGAAGAAGGCGTTGATGTCCCCTTGTAGGTAGTTCAATTAGTTTCAGTCATTTCGTTTTCTTCAGTCTCATAGACTATGTCCAGCCGCATACCATTTTCTAGGTAGCTTGATTGCGAGAGTCATATCTCTTAATGTATGTATCCATTTCTAGAGGTTAAATATTCGTTGGAAAGCTTATCTCGTGTACTTTCTCTATCTAACAGTTTTGTTAGATTAGCCATGGTCTCTGAGTTATTCAATTTTTAGTGAAGTCCAATTTTCAACTTAACAGAGTGAAGAGGCTGCCTATTTTGACGCAAAGAGTTTCCAAACGAAAACTACTCCAAATTGAGTGTTTGATAGCCTTGAAAGCTATTAGTATCTAGTTTGAGTGACCAACGTCTCAAGTTCATTGTGTTTTTCAGTTTATACGAGTTCTCATTTTAAGGTTCAGCTATAGGTGAAGGTCTTGATCTTGAGGTCTTCTACACTTTACGTTGTGCATAGGAGAGGAATTCTCCAACATTTTGGTTTTCCATGTGAGAAGGATTTCTGCCGTGATTATTAAAAGATGAAGTCTTCTTTGAATTGTTTATGCTTGTTGTGGAAGGTCTCATTGGCCTATGTCTTGTTGCAATGAATTTGGTTCTATTCGCCTTTTGCATATTGAACTCCTAAGTTCTATATCTTCTTAAAATTCTCAGCCATTGCAACAGCATCTTGGAAATCAAGACATCCATATCCCTTCACTTGATAATGAAGCTTCTCACGAAGCCCTTCAATAAACTCGCTTTTCATACCATCACCACTAACCTCCAATGCATATTTGTGAAGAAGTAGGAACTTTTCTTTGTACTCATCAATAGACAAGCTATGCTTGTCACTTTCGTGTTGTCAAAAATTGTAGAACTCCATCTTGCTCTCCATATGGTACTGTGGGGAACAATAACGTTTTTCTCTTGCTCCCTAATTTTCTTCCATAGAACCGGACTAGAACGTGTCCGTTTGCATATAGGATCTCCACCATAGCTTTGTGATGCCATGCACGTGTAGGATCCCAACTTTTCCTTGGACTCCTCATTGAATTGTCGAAGGTCAAAGAAATCATCTAGCTCTTCAATCGAGGCCTCCACATCTTCGCCGCTCTTCTTCTCGCCATCAAAATTGTTCAATTTTGCCTTCTTGAAGACTTGGTTGATGAAAAACTCACCAGCCACCATATCTTCATAATTGCATTTCTGTCTTCCTCTAGGCACATTAGATGTTCCTGCATCTTCATCCATGTCATCATTGAGCTCTAGGAACACATTTGTGGTTCCTATTGGTTTCTTTCCGCCTCGTTCTTTATGTAATTCTCCAAGAAGCTTTTGTTGGAAATTTAGTAGGCCCATAATTAATACCACAGGTCCATGGTTCCATAGGTCCAACATCTACAACACAGATTTGAGCAATCTTCCAATATTGACAAAACATGAACATACCACACTTAATCATACAAATGATGAGACAAAGATAGAGAAAGATTAGACGACATGTGTAAAGTGTTACATAAGCCACTGCTTACACACACTATCATATATACAAATGTCAATTTAGAATGTGGGAGCAAAACTCTCAACCACTCTATGTGAACAAAAATAGATGGATGAGTGAATGTATAGAATTTACAAGAATATTCAGATGTAGGGACAAAAATCTGAATATGTATGAGATATATGTATGAGATATATGACCTCATAGGTTGTAGAAGAGTGTATATGAGTGACAGAAAGAGAAAAGATCAGTTGGAAAATGATAATCAGCAAACCCTAACTTGATTTTAGGCTATGGAAGACCCTAAATCAGATGTGTGTGTGAAAGATCACATACTTACAGAATTAGCATAGAATGCTAACATGTTGCTGTCAGATATTGTCATATTCATGTGGAAACACTTTCTCTAACACCTCATCCGAATGCATGTAGCATGCATGTACTGATTCTCCTTTAGATATGCCGAATAGGACTCTTCCTGATATGGATGCCACTGCCTCCATAAACTTCAGGTAGTACCTGATACATTATGTAGATGGATGATCCACACCACCAAGCTGCCGATGGGTAAGTCCTCTCCATAAGCAGGAGTGTGACCACGCTCTTCTCCAAGAAGAACTCCATAGCTGCTCCTCAACATGCTCCTAGAGTGCACCATGGCTGTCCATGTGTGCTAGAGCACCACCTCTACTGAGGGACCAAAACTTGCATTGCAATTGGTGTAGGATAACTCAAAAGTGACCCAAGGCACTGTTTATATAGCCCTCAAGGACTTCTAGAGATCCAAATTGAATAAAACAGCTTTTTGCGTAGAAAACTCATCATCATAGCTTTTAAACTTTGGATCTCTTTATTTTAAGTGAGTTTGCTATATTTTTAAAGTTGCTTTTAACTCACTTTAAAAATAGCTTATTGACCAACTTTTTCATACTTTTGACTACCTGATGAATGATTTGGCAACATTTTTACGATCCTTATGCCAAGAGCTATCATATGAGGTCAAAACTCTAAATCAGTAGAAAATTAGGGTTAGGGTTTTCTCCCAAATCTGATCTTTGATGACTGCATGCCATATACCATTAGAAAGGTCTCTTCAAGCTCTACAAGATAGGCTCATAAAAATTTACCCATTTTTGTGCCAAAAATGACTAAGTACCAAAATTGGTTTCTTCCCTAAATGGATTTTGGACTGATGTGACATTGTTTTCCAACAATCCCCCTGCAATGTCATATTGGTACAAACTGAAGTGGATATGCAAACTTCATTCACCTGCAAATTGTCATAAACTTCAAACTTGTACTCCTGAGTTGATCTTCAAACCTTTTCTTCAAAAGTCGTCTTCAAAACTGAATTTGACTTTCTTCAAACTTCAAAAAACTGAACTTGCTGAATATGAACCATAATACCTCAGAAAAAATGCAAATTAGATATCCAATAGTGTACACATCAAGCAATCACTGCTTGACAACATATGTAGCATGTACTGTCTCTGAACCTGCTATCTCATATCTTCTCAAACCTGTAAGCATATACTAGGATCCACATATTTGCATTTACTTTATGAAAGGTTTCTCAAGGTACTTCAGCTGTGTCATGTAGATACACTAAACAACATCAAGAACTGAATCTTGGGACTTGCGACTGACAACTCACAACTTAGTGTATTATGAACACTCACTGACTCATCTCTGACTGTACTCAACTCAACTCAACTCAACTCATGAGTCTCATATCTCTTTCCTTCAGAGTCTGGTATAAACATATATGTGTGCACCTCTGAAACATACCTCTTTGAAATATCAAATTTCTTTGCAATAGAATTCAGGAACTTTCTCCTGAACAGGAACACCTAACAAGAACTTTCTCCAGACATTCTCCTTCTTCCTTCTTCTTTCAAAGCTGGAACATAAAGAGAAACTGACAAAGGGAATATAGGAATACCTGATATA
Organism: Ceratopteris richardii; assembly: GCA_020310875.1. Taxonomy (NCBI): domain Eukaryota; kingdom Viridiplantae; phylum Streptophyta; class Polypodiopsida; order Polypodiales; family Pteridaceae; genus Ceratopteris; species Ceratopteris richardii. The sequence continues at coordinate 177,755,112 of CM035418.1, forward strand.
GCCTATTGGAATACACCTGTAGGTATAACTTTGCATTCTTTTACATATGGCTGAAAATAAGTCTTCATGTTTCATCACCCCCTGGATGATTTAACACTAGTATCCATAATTCTTCAAATTATATTAGACTTTATGAAATCTGGAATGTCTTCCTTCTTTCAATAAATCTGATCTTCAGTGATCAATACCTGTATTTGAATCAAAATCTCCGAACCCTTTTTATTAGCACTGCAGTTGCCAATAGCTTTCGTTGCCATTCCTCTGTTGGTGCAAACAAGCCTTAACACTTGGCCTTGTCTTGTACCTTGAAGAGCATTGGATACCAATCTTGAAGGTGTTACAAAAGTTCTTGGATTAACTCACTTGAAGGAAGACCATAGGAACACATGCCTATGCTTTATTATCTTTTATCCAATGTAAAAGTCAATGTGACTTAGCTCACCTCTTGTAATCTCACCTACATTCAAAAGTCGTGGAAATTAGAAGTTATGAATGGAGAGAATATCTCCATGTGATTAGATGAGAGATTTGAGGGAGCCTACATTTGAATTTGAAATTCAAATCTTCTTCAAACTCATATAAAAAAGACTATGGAGAAGTCGCGGGCTAGTTGCTCACTCCCCGAGGTTAATCCAAGCAGATCATAGAGTGTGTGAGAGCTACTACTTAGCCTACACCTCTGAGTACCATTGGGCATCACTCTACATGCCAATGGGAATGTATATTTGATAGTTTCAATACATATACTCATAGTTCTTAACTCTGTGTTCTCTGAGTCATTCACCTCAAAGTCTGTCAACTTCAACAGGGCATATCTCAAGATCTACTGAACCAAATTTGATGATCAAGGGCTCATTGGAACCAGCTCAAAGCATTCTACAACACTACAAAATTTCAAGTCATTCTATTCAACCAATTGGGAGAAATCTCAGTCGAGACAGACACTGGTATATTTCTGTGTTGTTCCTAAAAAATCGGGGGTGTCTCTGATTTTGCTAAAGATCATGTTCAGTGTATAGTTTGTTAATTGGAGTGATTTAACTTGCTAATGGTAGCTTGTTAAGTTAATTTAATACTCCCAAAAGGAATTAAACCAATTGCAAGTGTGCTGGACACACTGAGCTTAGGACTGAGAAGGTATCAATACAGGAATAGAAAGTTTTTGAAGTAGTGAAGGTTCAAAATCATCTGTTTTGATTTGGTCATTACTCAATCATTTTGTAAAGCACATATATAGTTTCTTGGTGTCATTTGGAAGCTCAAGAAGTCTCCTAATCATATCTGAAGAGAAAAGAGGGCAGGTGTGAAGCAGGTCTAGCAGCACCAACTTGATCTTCTGATTGTACCCAGCCATCACATCCAACAGTGGTATCAGAGCAAAACAAGGTAATCATGGGTGATGGTTTCCCTTCCTTTATTGACAAATTGGATAGGAATAACTACCAGGCATGGTCATTAAGAATGAAGACCTATCTACAAGGGAGAAGCTTGTATGGATACATATCAGGAGATGAGGAGTTGCCCTCATTCAAAACCAGAGGCCTACCTACAAAGGATGAGCATGAGAGACTTAATCAATGGTGTGCTAAAGATGCTTTGGCAAGGTCATATCTTCTAAACTCTATCTCTGATTTTCTTCTACCTCATGTTAGGAACTGTAAGACTTCCCAAGAGACTTGGGAAACCTTGTCAACATACTTCTCATCAAGCACAAGGGCCAGAAAGAATCAGCTATGGATTGAGTTTACAACTCTTAGGAAGCAATCAAAACAATGTGTCTCAGATTTTGTCACCAAAGTCAAAGACATTGCAGACCAACTTGCAAGTGTTGGAGAAGAAATTGAAGAAGAGCAAATAGTCAGACAAGTGATCAATGGACTCAAAGCAGATGACAAGTGGGAAAGCTTTACCACTGCAATGGACTTGTACATGGACATCCAAGCACCTGATCTAACAACTTTGATTGGACAACTATTCACACATGAAGCAAAGATCACAAAGAATGGAGAGCAATCAAAAGGTAATAATCCCTCTGCCCTATATACAGATAAGAAGTCTAAAGACAAGGGTAAAAGTAAGAAAGTTGATGAAGAAGGATCCACCTCCCAAGCAAACTATGCAGGGAGAGGTAGATCATCTAGAGGTAGGGGCAGAGGAGGTAAGTTAGGTAGGGGGAGACCCTATAATCAATCTCCATGCAATATTTGTGGCTTGTCTAACCATACTACAGATGAATGCTACAAGAACTACAAGAATCAAAGAGGAAGAGGTCACCAAAGAGGAGGATACTCCCAAGGCAGAGGCAGATTCAATCAATCTCAAGGCTACCATGGCTACAACAATAATTACAACAATAACTACAACAATAGCTACAGTCACAATGGCAATTATCAAGGAGGATACAGGAACAGAAAGGATTACAACAATTATGCAGAGGATCAAGATGATTCCTTGTTGATTATGAACATGACATCTAAATCAGGTATCAATGATGATCATTTGTTCTATATTGACTCAGGTTGCTCTAACCATGTAGCTGGGAATGTTGCCTTACTCTCTGATTTGGAAGAACCTAAAGGCAAGCACCAAGTGCAGACAGGTGATGACACTAAACATTCAGTGGTTAAAGTAGGTAATGTCAAAACAAGTGATGGTAATCAGAATTTGCTAAGCAGAGTATTGTATGTCCCAACAATCACCAAGAATCTGATGAGTGTAGGTCAGATTGTTGAAAAAGGTCTACAAGTCAGGTTCACTCAACAGGGTGCATATGTGGAGGATCCAAGACATGGATTCAGAAGGATAGCCAAGGGAGAGAAATCAGGTAGACTATTTACCTTTGAACTTGAGGATACTAAGAATATTGCCTTGTACAATTATAAGGACCAAACCCTATCAGAATTGGAGATGTGGCACAAAAGATTAGGTCACATTGGAGAGAGGACAATAAAGCAAATGAGTAGAGATCAATGTGTGCTTGGGATACCTAATGTATCCAAGCAACACATGATATACAAGTGTGGGGCTTGTCAATTTGGTAAGTCACACAGATTGCCATATACCAAAAAGGGTTTTATGCATGAAGACTACTTGGAATTGGTGCATACAGATGTGTGGGGACCAAGCAAGGAGCCATCCATATCTGGGTCAAGGTACTATGTATCTTTTATAGATGATTATAGCAGATGGACTGTCTTGTACTTCATGAAACATAAAGATGAAGTATTTAATTGTTTCAAAAAGTATCTTGCATTAGTAGAGAATCAAACAGGTAGATATTTGAAGAGATTAAGGTCTGATGGTGGTGGAGAATACTTTTCCAATGATTTTGAAGAATTCTTGCAGGAAAGAGGCATCAAGAGGGAGATTACCACAAGGTACTCACCTGAACAAAATGGGGTAGCTGAAAGAAGGAATAGACTCATTGTGGAGACAGCTAGGTCTATGCTTAATGAGAAGAAACTACCAAATTATCTTTGGGCAGAGAGTGTATCTACTGCCACATACTTAATCAACAGGTTTCCATCAAAGACACTTGATGGAATGACACCCTATGAGGCTTGGCATGGTAAGAGACCATCTCTGGATCATTGCAAGATCTTTGGGTGTGTTGCATATGTGCATATTCCCTCACAGGTAAGGGGAAAGCTAGACCCTAAGGCTGAAAAGTGTATCTTTATTGGTTATGATTTGAATCAGAAAGGATACAGGTTCTATAACCCCTCAAATAAAGGCTTCAAGGTAAGCAGAGATGTAATCTTTGATGAAAATGATTCATGGTATGATAATGAGTGCAGGAAAGTTAGCCTACCTTATGATATGGAAGAAGACTTTCCAAAGCTTGTCAGGCAAGAACCAACTCACCAGGAGGACACAAGCTCAGATGATGAAGACACCATCAACATTGAAGAATTCAAAGCTTGGAAATCCAAAGGGAAGATGAAGATGAAGCAACTTGAAGACAATCCAGAATCCTCAACTCAAGCTATGAGAAGATCTTCAAGAGAGAAGAAGAAACCAATTAGGTATGGGTATGATACTTCACTTGTAACCAAGCACTCTGTATATCTTGCAAAGGATATCTTGAATGAAGAACCAGGTACATATGAAGAAGCAATTACTAAACCAGAATGGAAGGAAGCAATGGATGAAGAAATGGAGGCTCTCAAGGAGAGTGATACTTGGGACTTGGTACCCAAGAAGGACTCCATGAAAGTTATAGGATCCAGATGGATCTACAAACTCAAGAGAAACTCAGATGTACAATAAGCAGGTACAAAGCTAAGTTGGTAGCCAAGGGTTTTGCACAAACCCAAGGCATTGATTATGAGGAGACATTTTCTCCTGTGGCAAAGATGCCAACTATCAGAATTATGGTGAGTGTAGCTGCATCCAAGAATTGGAACATGTACCAATTGGATGTAAAGAATGCATTCTTGAATGGATGGATATCTGAAGAGGTCTACATGTCACAACCACCTGGCTATGAGGATCCCAATAAGGTAAATCATGTTTGCAAATTGAAGAAAGCTCTGTATGGATTGAAGCAGGCACCTAGAGCATGGAACTATAGGTTGACAACCTATCTCTTGGATCAAGGATTTGTGATGAGTAAAGCAGATACTTCATTGTTTATAAAGAAGAACAATTCAGAGGTAATATACTTGTGTGTCTATGTTGATGACATCATTACTACAGGAAATGATGTTCAAGGAATTAGACACATCAAAGGTCAAATGATGAAGGAATTCAAGATCAATGATCTTGGATTATTGAAGTACTTCCTAGGGCTTGAATTGGTCTACACAAATTCAGGTATATACATTACTCAGAAGAAGTACATTCAGGACATGGTCAAGACGTTTAACTTGCAGGAAGCTAAAGTCTCAAACATTCCTATGGAGGTCAATCACAAACTCAGTACACATGAAGGAGAAGAACTCAAGGATATTACAGGTTACCAAAGTTTGGTAGGTAGTCTTAACTATGCTACCTTAACCAGGATTGATATCTCATATGGTGTTAGTGTACTTAGCCAATTTATGCATAAGCCAAGAGTACCACATTTGGAGGCAGCCAAGAAGATAGTAAAGTACCTAAAGGGAACACAAAATCATGGTTTATATTATCCATATTCATCAGATATTGACATCAAGGTATACTCAGATGCAGATTGGGCAGGTTGCAAGGATGACAGGAGGAGTACATCTGGTTACATATGTTTTGCAGGTGATAAACCAATTTCTTGGTCATCCAAGAAACAACCCACAGTGGCTCTATCATCTACTGAGGCAGAATACAGAGGGCTAGCCAATGCCACTCAAGAAGCCATATGGTTGAAGCTACTATACTCAGAATTGGGCCTATACACAAGGGCACCAATCATATTTGGTGATAACACAAGTTCACTTCACCTAGCTGCCAACCCTGTTTATCATGCTAGAACAAAACACATAGAGGTGCATTACCACTATGTGAGGGAGAAATTACTTAGCAAGGAAATCCAATTATCATATGTGTCTACTAATATTCAATGTGCAGATTTGCTTACAAAAGCTTTGGATGGGAGCAAACTATGCAGATTTAAATCCATGATTGGATTACAGGATATCATTGAAGATTAAAGATGAAGACTCAAGCAAGTGTTTGGCTTGAGGGGGAGCTGTTGGTGCAAACAAGCCTTAACACTTGGCCTTGTCTTGTACCTTGAAGAGCATTGGATACCAATCTTGAAGGTGTTACAAAAGTTCTTGGATTAACTCACTTGAAGGAAGACCATAGGAACACATGCCTATGCTTTATTATCTTTTATCCAATGTAAAAGTCAATGTGACTTAGCTCACCTCTTGTAATCTCACCTACATTCAAAAGTCGTGGAAATTAGAAGTTATGAATGGAGAGAATATCTCCATGTGATTAGATGAGAGATTTGAGGGAGCCTACATTTGAATTTGAAATTCAAATCTTCTTCAAACTCATATAAAAAAGACTATGGAGAAGTCGCGGGCTAGTTGCTCACTCCCCGAGGTTAATCCAAGCAGATCATAGAGTGTGTGAGAGCTACTACTTAGCCTACACCTCTGAGTACCATTGGGCATCACTCTACATGCCAATGGGAATGTATATTTGATAGTTTCAATACATATACTCATAGTTCTTAACTCTGTGTTCTCTGAGTCATTCACCTCAAAGTCTGTCAACTTCAACAGGGCATATCTCAAGATCTACTGAACCAAATTTGATGATCAAGGGCTCATTGGAACCAGCTCAAAGCATTCTACAACACTACAAAATTTCAAGTCATTCTATTCAACCAATTGGGAGAAATCTCAGTCGAGACAGACACTGGTATATTTCTGTGTTGTTCCTAAAAAATCGGGGGTGTCTCTGATTTTGCTAAAGATCATGCTCAGTGTATAGTTTGTTAATTGGAGTGATTTAACTTGCTAATGGTAGCCTGTTAAGTTAATTTAATACTCCCAGAAGGAATTAAACCAATTGCAAGTGTGCTGGACACACTGAGCTTAGGACTGAGCAGGTATCAATACAGGAATAGAAAGTTTTTGAAGTAGTGAAGGTTCAAAATCATCTGTTTTGATTTGGTCATTACTCAATCATTTTGTAAAGCACATATATAGTTTCTTGGTGTCATTTGGAAGCTCAAGAAGTCTCCTAATCATATCTGAAGAGAAAAGAGGGCAGGTGTGAAGCAGGTCTAGCAGCACCAACTTGATCTTCTGATTGTACCCAGCCATCACATCCAACATCCTCAACTTCCCATATTATAGAATAATGGTAGTTGATTTATTACATGATAAAAAACCTTACTGAAAGCATTTTAGGATCCATAATCTTTTGCAACATAACAAGTTTCTTCTTCTATTTCGCAGCAACACTAATTTGAATCTTTGACTTCTTCCAATGTTAAGAACTTTACAAACAAAGGATAGGTAATTGACTCATAAATACTCAAGATCATTCAAGATCTTTTCAACAAAATGCATGTGTAGAATTTGCTCTCATCAAACCTTGATGACTGAATGTTTCATTTGCTACTTGAATGTCTCTAAGTGTCCATGCTTCTCACATAAAGTTGTAAGACTTTTCTTCAACTAAATCCTTTTCAAGAATCTGTAACTCCTACTTGAAACATAAGTGGACAAACTCTCACCATGAGAATCTTTAAAAGCTACAAGTTGATACTTCATATCTTCATATTCTACCCGGGCGAAATGTGATAGTATCTGCTTGACTTTCTTTTGGCCAACTCCACTTCTTAGTCAAGTGATAGGATCTGATGGAACACCTTTTTGAATACAAGCATGTATCCAAAAATCTTGACAATCATAGAAAGTAGATTCCTCAATTGACTTGTTCATCAGAAAATCTGAATTTTTCTGAATTTTCTTTTAATACTGAAATTTCTGAATTTTTATCTTGAAAAATTCTGAATTTTCTGAATATACTGAATAGATTGAATATGAGGTAACTTTTCCAAACTCATAAAACCTCACTCCAAGTCTCCAACATCTTCGACAAATACTTTTTTACGTCAAGAGTTAGGTAAAGAAGCAAAATACTTCTCTGCAACTTGTCATATACCAAGTAGCTCTGTATTGACACTTCAAGAATTCTTTGAGGGAATATATCGGGTGCCTGCTCAAAATCTTCAACTTATACATAACTTATACACATATGAGTCAAAACATATAAGCTTCCTTTTTTTCTCTGAACGCAATTCTTTGTTGAAACCTATTAAAACATGACCAAGTATAATGAAACACGAGAAACTCCTTCTTCTTTAAACTATCTTCTTCTTTAAACTATCTTCTTCACAAAGATGTTCTCGTAGACTTGTCTTTGGATGTAGAGGATAAAAGTAGGAAAAGTATATGGAAAATATAAGAGAAAAGGAAGTCTTACTTTCCCTTTGAAAATGTTGGACTTTCTTCTTCTGCATCTTTCTTCCACATGATGATATAAACATCTACAAACTTCTCTTCCATACCTTTTGTTCTCTTCATCTTGAAGTAGCAAGCACTCTTATCTTCTTCAAATGAATTTTTCTCTTCCCCTAATACTAAGAGTAAGAGACAAAACAAACATGGTATACAAATGGAAGTGAATATAGAATCATGTTTTACCATCTCCTCATATCTCTGAATCAAAACTCTGCTTCAAATGTGACTGATATGACTGAATTTACGAACCTTTTGGCTGAATGCTGAATTACCTCTCTAGTGTACCTAGATCAGATTCTGTACGTAGATAAAAAACTTTCAACCAACTTACAACACAACGTTGGTTGAAAATAAAACTCATCTCATCTCCAAATTTGTCTTCTTAAATAAGCTTTCTTTCCATGAATGAATCTATCAAAACTCATCTAATCTCCTTGTTCT
>CM035418.1:178371013-178583513 GCA_020310875.1 Ceratopteris richardii
ATAGAGAGTGCTACGAGTTCGCTTGGTGCCCCAATCGTGTGGCACAGCCAAGTCGATCCCAAATCTGCTTTGATCTTCATTAGAGAAATGGCCCAACAAAGACAAGCCTCTAGTTTTGAGAAAGCGAATATAAGGCAAGGGAATTTTGGACAAAATAGATGGATATGTTCTCGTCCGACCATGAGACATCATGTGAACCGAGGGTGGCGATTTGACCCGATATCAAATTATGTGAGATGCTGGTGTTGCGAGCAGATTGGGCATATAACCAAATATTGCCCTCGTGTGTGCACCCCATTGGACTTCGTCCCTAGATGCGTGGAATGCGGAAACAAGAAGCTATGCGAGCACGTGTGTCGTGCGAAGGATGTTCTCATTGAGGAGGTCGTGGCAAAAGAGGTTAGTCCTCAGGTTGCGACCTTTTATGTGAAAGCCGAAGATAATGAGAGTTCGTTGGCAAGCATACTACGTCAGTTGGAATGTCTGCGAGAAGAGCGAGATAATGAGAGGATCAAAATAGAGAAATTAGAGGAAACTCAAGTGAAAATTACCGAGGTCTTAGGAGCTTGGGAAAAGCAAGTACGAGCATTGGAAAGTGAAAACAAGGAGTTAAAAAGGGGGAACAAAAGCTTGAGGGAAGGTCTTTCGAGGTCTGAGCATGAAAATGTGGCCCTAGACCTAAGAACTGGCTTGATGACAGCCAATTGCCATGGAGTTTCAATTGAAGAGGAGCTCTCACGAGAGGATGATGACATGGCACAGAGAGTCGACCGAATGAAAAAGGAGATCGAGAAATTGCGAGAGATGACTGGTAGACATGATGACCAAGCGGGTAAGGTAGTGGAAGAGTTCCACCTGGAATTAGAAAGAATGAAAAGTGTCCAAGCAGAGAGTGATCAGAAAGTTGGACGGGTAGAAAAAGAGAACGCAAGGCTGAGTAGCAAGCTCGGTAGGTGGATGAATCGGAAAGACGATGAGATGCGAGTACAGGTAGAGGACCCGAAAGCAGGAAAAATGGAGGAAGAGCTGAAAGCGGTGTTGGATAGGTTGGATGCATTCGGAACGGAGTTAGAAAAAATGAAGAATGAATTGTTGAAGAAGGTAGATGATCTAAATGAAGAAAATATGAGTAGGATTTGGGAGGAAAGATCGATTAGAGAGGAAGTCGAGAAGTTGACTGTTCGAGTTGAGAAGAGGGAGGATGTTCCCCTCGGATCTGCAAAAAGGGTGAGAGAGGATAAAGAGATGGAGCAAATATGGAATCGGTTCCGAGGCATCGATTGTGACCTGTTCCAATATCAGAGTGATATTGAGCACAACAAACAAGGATTAAGGGACTTAGCGGCGAGGCTTGAATCATTGAGGAGCACAATGAGCAATAATAATTTTTCAGGTCATTTGTCGAATCATGTGGAATCTCTGCGAGGCAGAGGTTGGAGATGAAAAAATAGACGAGGCAATGGATGTTGGTGAGGATGGCTTGAGTCTGATTAGGGTTTGCTTTGTGGATTGCGAGTCAGAGATGTGAGGACGGGTGGACCAAGTGTGTTGTACACTTAGGAACTGAAGTGACACTTTCTGAGGTTTCAGGTCGGCAAAGTAATTAGTGTGTGTGGGTTTTTGCGAGGACGGGTTGACCATGGCATTAGTGGCTGAATTTTGGCTTGAGTGGAAGCAAAGAGGAGATATGTCTCATTGGGATGTCCACGAGGGGATATATGTGTGTGTGTCGTGATTGGGATGGTTGGGAAAAGATCCTTTCTTTTGTCTCCTAACTCTCGAGATGCGGGAATGAAAAGAAAATGAGAAAAATATATGTTTGTGTATGTGTGAGTGTGGCTACGCACCTATGTGGGCCGATAGGTGGGTGGACCCACTTTGGCCGGGTGGTCAAAGCCACGAACCGACGTCGGTCTCACATAGGGCTAGCTGTCTGTGTGTCGTGCGCTGCGTTGGGTTGGTAGATGGGTGGAACAAACTCGATCGGGTGGTCGAGTCCACGAGTCTCATCCAGCTTCAGCGTAGGCCGGCAAGTGTGAATAAATATGTGAAAAAAATGATGAAAAAAGAGAAAAAAAAAATATATGTGAAAAAAATGAATGAGAAGAATTCCTCGCTCGAGGGGGGACATAAGAGAGGTGAGAGAGCATGATGCTCGGATGGGAATATATGTGTTTGTGTTGTGGGGATTTGGGTTATGTGTGGGCTCCCAATGAGGTATGTAGAATCGAAGCTTAAGCTCGGCTAGGATTTTGGCTGCGATGTGTCTATGGAAAGCTTGGACTTGAGGGATCCAATTGTGCTAGTTGCACTGTTTGTCTGCAAACCTTCCGGAAGTGTTCAGTTTGGCTCTTAGGTGGTATGACAACTTGAGAAGTCCTCAATCGCGTCGACGATGAGTGATCTTGTTAGAGTGAGCTCGTGTTAGGCTTGAGTGGTCTTTGTCGTGTGTCCATCAATTTAGGAGTGCTGTGGTGGTGACCTAGCATCTTATCTATTCGACGAGCAAGAAAAACAGAGAGATAGACAGGAAGGCAAGCGGGTAGTGGAAACCCTAGGTAGAAGGGGAATGAACAATCGGCGAGAGAACCCAGCTAGAACCGAAAAATAAAAGTGGGGAATGGTTTTGATTATATATGGTGTGTGTGGAAAGTGTGTTGAGTATGCATGTGGAACAAAGATTTGTGATGTGTTGAATGAACAGTCGAGAAGAGTGACGAGAGGGAATGTGGATGGGCTTTTTGCTTGCATGTGTGTTGTGTGTGACGAGAATGCATGAGTGATGCTGGATCATGATGTGTCTGCTGAGTATATATGTGTGATGTGGATGAAGGATATGATTGTCTTTTCATTTTGGTTGTACATATTGTGATTTGATGAAAAATGGTCTAATGTTTTGGTGAGTTTGTAGACAGGTGGACATGATAGGTGAAGATGCGAAATGGCATACAAAGTGGGTAAGGGAAGTGACTGATTTTTTTTATGACTAATGGATGTTGGTTTAGTGTGGTTGCAGGTACGCCAGTGGAAAGACATAGAATAAGTACGAGTTATGTGAATGTGCATTGATGTATTGTCGATGATTTGAATGATTTGAGCGCAGGAACATATTTGGCTCGTCGAGGACGACTTCGCAATTAAGAAGAGGGGAGTATGTTAGCTCAATAAATGGTCGGTTTTGGTGCACTAATATGTTTGTATTTGGCAGAAGAAGATGTTTGATTACAGGTATTTGAAGACTGATCAAATGTTTGAAGGGAAGTATTTGCAACTACATGATGCCATCATGATCAGAATGGATCGGGAACTTGGTACTGCTGTTGGAAATGCAGTGATTGACATGTATGCCAAATGTGGCTTAGTTGATAAAGCAAAGGAGGTCTTTGATAAGCTATCAGCAAGAAATATTATATTATGGACCACATTGATTGCTGGCTTGAAAGCATGTACCATACTTGGAGGTTGGAGCTACATGTAAGGGTGGGGAACTACATGCTCAAGCTGCAAGAAGGAGTCTATTCAAACAAGACACTACTTTACAAAGAACGCTAGTTGAGATGTTATGCGCACTTGGGAGCAGCTTTTCTTCCTCAAACTCACTGGACCTGATAGAGCATCGCTAGCTGATGATGTTGCAGTAGATGAACAAGGCAACATTTATGTAACTGATGCTTTGGGAGGGCTCATATGGAAAGTGACTTCAGATGGTTCCAGCTTTGAAGTTCTGACAGCAGAGGGGGCGTTTGCTGTGAAGCCCAAACATTGGCTCATAAGCTTTGTAACAGTGAATGGAATTGTTTATCACCCAAATGGTTTCTTACTTGTCATGCATACAGCAGGTGACTGCATATTCAAGGTCTCTTTAGATGGTAAAATTGTTCAAAAAGTGGTTATGGAGGGGACCTTTTGTGGGGATGGAATTGCCCTTGTTTCGCCTACGAAGTTAGCAGTTTCTGGTCTCTGGACTGGGGCTAAGCTTGTAGAGACTCATGATATGTGGTCAAGTGCCAATATAACTCACTTCTATGCTGGCCCACGCCATAGGCTTGCTACATCAGTCACTGTGAAGGATGGAGATGTGTTTATAAATTACATGGTTGGACAGGGTATTCCCTATTACTTAACGATTGGGCAAGCTGCCTTTACACCTGTCTCTTCTTGAATGGTGTGGCAGATATGATCTTGGAGATTGTCGTCTTCGGAGAAAATTAGCTTGTTTCCATCAAGCGGAGAACCATTCGGGGGGGGGGGGGGGCCACGAACAGATAAGGGGGGGGTTTTTTCCACGTTTGGGGAAGCTCTCTCGCTCTCTATCTCTCTTGTTTTTTCGTACAGGCATCAAAGAAGGAGGGGACTAGCATCATTTTTTCGGAGAGTTTTTCTTGCTACTCGTTTTGATGGATGTGCACGCGAATGAGTGAAGAAAAGAGGGCGCTGTAGCTTGGACGCAATGCATGTTCAGAGGAGAGAAGAGGCGCGGGACAACTACTTCTTCATGAAAAGGGAGGGCTCGTTTATTACTGTTGCTGCCGAGACAATTCCACAACAGGGAATCCAAAAGATGAAGTCATTTTCAAGGAACAGAGGGAAAGAGAAAGAGGTCTCATGCTGTTGCTGGTGGGAAAATCAGAGTGAAAACTGAATTCAAGGAGTTGTGAGTTTGACCGTGCCCCTTGAGGGTTGATGACTTGATCGTTTTGATAGACTTAAGAGGGGATTATCGTGAAAGGAACCATTAAGGTGGAGGCTCCAGTACCTCGCTTAAGGACTATTCTTCTGTGCATTAACTCACTTCATCAGATTCAAATGGAAAATGAGAGGGAGATTGTGAAAGGTTGAAGGGGTGTGCGTATCTAAGATGAAAGGGGAAAGAGGATAGAAAAGGCGATGTCTTACGATCGGGGTAGAGGATTGATAGGCTCGTAATTTTTATTGTCTCCGAACCTGCACTGTATCAGGCATGTCAGTATCACTCATCACAGCATGTTAGCAAAAGGTCATTGTGCATAGGCAATTTCCCTTGGGGTTAAAGAACAATTATTTTGGTGCATTTGCCGGGAACATATGAGCTAGTGCATAGACATAGGAAGAATCCATTGCAAGTTAATTGTGGGCTCTAGGTAATCCAAGTGGACCGATTCCGAGGGATTTGAACAAAATTAAGCCTCGTAAAATCATCTTTTCCTTGGGTTTAGAGCTATTTCATTTGGTGCGTTTGCCGGGAAGCATATGAGCTAGTGCATAGACATAGGAAGAACTCCTCGAGAGATAATTGTGGGCTCTAGATAAACCGATTTCGAGGGGTTTAAACCGAATAAAGTCTTGTAAAACCATTTTTTCCTGCGACATTAAGAAGCTTTCATTTGGTGCGTTTGCCGGGAATTGGCTTAGCACATCTCATAGAGAGTGCTACGAGTTCGCTTGGTGCCCCAATCGTGTGGCACAGCCAAGTCGATCCCAAATCTGCTTTGATCTTCATTAGAGAAATGGCCCAACAAAGACAAGCCTCTAGTTTTGAGAAAGCGAATATAAGGCAAGGGAATTTTGGACAAAATAGATGGATATGTTCTCGTCCGACCATGAGACATCATGTGAACCGAGGGTGGCGATTTGGCCCGATATCAAATTATGTGAGATGCTGGTGTTGCGAGCAGATTGGGCATATAGCCAAATATTGCCCTCGTGTGTGCACCCCATTGGACTTCATCCCTAGATGCGTGGAATGCGGAAACAAGAAGCTATGCGAGCACGTGTGTCGTGCGAAGGATGTTCTCATTGAGGAGGTCGTGGCAAAAGAGGTTAGTCCTCAGGTTGCGACCTTTTATGTGAAAGCCGAAGATAATGAGAGTTCGTTGGCAAGCATACTACGTCAGTTGGAATGTCTGCGAGAAGAGCGAGATAATGAGAGGATCAAAATAGAGAAATTAGAGGAAACTCAAGTGAAAATTACCGAGGTCTTAGGAGCTTGGGAAAAGCAAGTACGAGCATTGGAAAGTGAAAACAAGGAGTTAAAAAGGGGGAACAAAAGCTTGAGGGAAGGTCTTTCGAGGTCTGAGCATGAAAATGTGGCCCTAGACCTAAGAACTGGCTTGATGACAGCCAATTGCCATGGAGTTTCAATTGAAGAGGAGCTCTCACGAGAGGATGATGACATGGCACAGAGAGTCGACCGAATGAAAAAGGAGATCGAGAAATTGCGAGAGATGACTGGTAGACATGATGACCAAGCGGGTAAGGTAGTGGAAGAGTTCCACCTGGAATTAGAAAGAATGAAAAGTGTCCAAGCAGAGAGTGATCAGAAAGTTGGACGGGTAGAAAAAGAGAACGCAAGGCTGAGTAGCAAGCTCGGTAGGTGGATGAATCGGAAAGACGATGAGATGCGAGTACAGGTAGAGGAACCGAAAGCAGGAAAAATGGAGGAAGAGCTGAAAGCGGTGTTGGATAGGTTGGATGCATTCGGAACGGAGTTAGAAAAAATGAAGAATGAATTGTTGAAGAAGGTAGATGATCTAAATGAAGAAAATATGAGTAGGATTTGGGAGGAAAGATCGATTAGAGAGGAAGTCGAGAAGTTGACTGTTCGAGTTGAGAAGAGGGAGGATGTTCCCCTCGGATCTGCAAAAAGGGTGAGAGAGGATAAAGAGATGGAGCAAATATGGAATCGGTTCCGAGGCATCGATTGTGACCTGTTCCAATATCAGAGTGATATTGAGCACAACAAACAAGGATTAAGGGACTTAGCGGCGAGGCTTGAATCATTGAGGAGCACAATGAGCAATAATAATTTTTCAGGTCATTTGTCGAATCATGTGGAATCTCTGCGAGGCAGAGGTTGGAGATGAAAAAATAGACGAGGCAATGGATGTTGGTGAGGATGGCTTGAGTCTGATTAGGGTTTGCTTTGTGGATTGCGAGTCAGAGATGTGAGGACGGGTGGACCAAGTGTGTTGTACACTTAGGAACTGAAGTGACACTTTCTGAGGTTTCAGGTCGGCAAAGTAATTAGTGTGTGTGGGTTTTTGCGAGGACGGGTTGACCATGGCATTAGTGGCTGAATTTTGGCTTGAGTGGAAGCAAAGAGGAGATATGTCTCATTGGGATGTCCACGAGGGGATATATGTGTGTGTGTCGTGATTGGGATGGTTGGGAAAAGATCCTTTCTTTTGTCTCCTAACTCTCGAGATGCGGGAATGAAAAGAAAATGAGAAAAATATATGTTTGTGTATGTGTGAGTGTGGCTACGCGCCTATGTGGGCCGATAGGTGGGTGGACCCACTTTGGCCGGGTGGTCAAAGCCACGAACCGACGTCGGTCTCACATAGGGCTAGCTGTCTGTGTGTCGTGCGCTGCGTTGGGTTGGTAGATGGGTGGAACAAACTCGATCGGGTGGTCGAGTCCACGAGTCGCATCCAGCTTCAGCGTAGGCCGGCAAGTGTGAATAAATATGTGAAAAAAATGATGAAAAAAGAGAAAAAAAAAATATATGTGAAAAAAATGAATGAGAAGAATTCTTCGCTCGAGGGGGGACATAAGAGAGGTGAGAGAGCATGATGCTCGGATGGGAATATATGTGTTTGTGTTGTGGGGATTTGGGTTATGTGTGGGCTCCCAATGAGGTATGTACAATCGAAGCTTAAGCTCGGCTAGGATTTTGGCTGCGATGTGTCTATGGAAAGCTTGGACTTGAGGGATCCAATTGTGTTAGTTGCACTGTTTGTCTGCAAACCTTCCGGAAGTGTTCAGTTTGGCTCTTAGGTGGTATGACAACTTGAGAAGTCCTGAATCGCGTCGACGATGAGTGATCTTGTTAGAGTGAGCTCGTGTTAGGCTTGAGTGGTCTTTGTCGTGTGTCCATCAATTTAGGAGTGGTGTGGTGGTGACCTAGCATCTTATCTATTCGACGAGCAAGAAAAACAGAGAGATAGACAGGAAGGCAAGCGGGTAGTGGAAACCCTAGGTAGAAGGGGAATGAACAATCGGCAAGAGAACCCAGCTAGAACCGAAAAATAAAAGTGGGGAATGGTTTTGATTATATATGGTGTGTGTGGAAAGTGTGTTGAGTATGCATGTGGAACAAAGATTTGTGATGTGTTGAATGAACAGTCGAGAAGAGTGACGAGAGGGAATGTGGATGGGCTTTTTGCTTGCATGTGTGTTGTGTGTGACGAGAATGCATGAGTGATGCTGGATCATGATGTGTCTGCTGAGTATATATGTGTGATGTGGATGAAGGATATGATTGTCTTTTCATTTTGGTTGTACATATTGTGATTTGATGAAAAATGGTCTAATGTTTTGGTGAGTTTGTAGACAGGTGGACATGATAGGTGAAGATGCGAAATGGCATACAAAGTTGGTAAGGGAAGTGACTGATTTTTTTTATGACTAATGGATGTTGGTTTAGTGTGGTTGCAGGTACGCCAGTGGAAAGACATAGAATAAGTACGAGTTATGTGAATGTGCATTGATGTATTGTCGATGATTTGAATGATTTGAGCGCAGGAACATATTTGGCTCGTCGAGGACGACTTCGCAATTAAGAAGAGGGGAGTATGTTAGCTCAATAAATGGTCGGTTTTGGTGCACTAATATGTTTGTATTTGGCAGAAGAAGATGTTTGATTACAGGTATTTGAAGACTGATCAAATGTTTGAAGGGAAGTATTTGCAACTACATGATGCCATCATGATCAGAATGGATCGGGAACTTGGTACTGCTGTTGGAAATGCAGTGATTGACATGTATGCCAAATGTGGCTTAGTTGATAAAGCAAAGGAGGTCTTTGATAAGCTATCAGCAAGAAATATTATATTATGGACCACATTGATTGCTGGCTTGAAAGCATGTACCATACTTGGAGGTTGGAGCTACATGTAAGGGTGGGGAACTACATGCTCAAGCTGCAAGAAGCAGTCTATTCAAACAAGACACTACTTTACAAAGAACGCTAGTTGAGATGTTATGCGCACTTGGGAGCAGCTTTTCTTCCTCAAACTCGCTAGACCTGATAGAGCATCGCTAGCTGATGATGTTGCAGTAGATGAACAAGGCAACATTTATGTAACTGATGCTTTGGGAGGGCTCATATGGAAAGTGACTTCAGATGGTTCCAGCTTTGAAGTTCTGACAGCAGAGGGGGCGTTTGCTGTGAAGCCCAAACATTGGCTCATAAGCTTTGTAACAGTGAATGGAATTGTTTATCACCCAAATGGTTTCTTACTTGTCATGCATACAGCAGGTGACTGCATATTCAAGGTCTCTTTAGATGGTAAAATTATTCAAAAAGTGGTTATGGAGGGGACCTTTTGTGGGGATGGAATTGCCCTTGTTTCGCCTACGAAGTTAGCAGTTTCTGGTCTCTGGACTGGGGCTAAGCTTGTAGAAACTCATGATATGTGGTCAAGTGCCAATATAACTCACTTCTATGCTGGCCCACGCCATAGGCTTGCTACATCAGTCACTGTGAAGGATGGAGATGTGTTTATAAATTACATGGTTGGACAGGGTATTCCCTATTACTTAACGATTGGGCAAGCTGCCTTTACACCTGTCTCTTCTTGAATGGTGTGGCAGATATGATCTTGGAGATTGTCGTCTTCGGAGAAAATTAGCTTGTTTCCATCAAGCGGAGAACCATTCGGGGGGGGGGGGGGGGCCACGAACAGATAAGGGGGGGGTTTTTTCCACGTTTGGGGAAGCTCTCTCGCTCTCTATCTCTCTTGTTTTTTCGTACAGGCATCAAAGAAGGAGGGGACTAGCATCATTTTTTCGGAGAGTTTTTCTTGCTACTCGTTTTGATGGATGTGCACGCGAATGAGTGAAGAAAAGAGGGCGCTGTAGCTTGGACGCAATGCATGTTCAGAGGAGAGAAGAGGCGCGGGACAACTACTTCTTCATGAAAAGGGAGGGCTCGTTTATTACTGTTGCTGCCGAGACAATTCCACAACAGGGAATCCAAAAGATGAAGTCATTTTCAAGGAACAGAGGGAAAGAGAAAGAGGTCTCATGCTGTTGCTGGTGGGAAAATCAGAGTGAAAACTGAATTCAAGGAGTTGTGAGTTTGACCGTGCCCCTTGAGGGTTGATGACTTGATCGTTTTGATAGACTTAAGAGGGGATTATCGTGAAAGGAACCATTAAGGTGGAGGCTCCAGTACCTCGCTTAAGGACTATTCTTCTGTGCATTAACTCACTTCATCAGATTCAAATGGAAAATGAGAGGGAGATTGTGAAAGGTTGAAGGGGTGTGCGTATCTAAGATGAAAGGGGAAAGAGGATAGAAAAGGCGATGTCTTACGATCGGGGTAGAGGATTGATAGGCTCGTAATTTTTATTGTCTCCGAACCTGCACTGTATCAGGCATGTCAGTATCACTCATCACAGCATGTTAGCAAAAGGTCATTGTGCATAGGCAATTTCCCTTGGGGTTAAAGAACAATCATTTTGGTGCATTTGCCGGGAACATATGAGCTAGTGCATAGACATAGGAAGAATCCATTGCAAGTTAATTGTGGGCTCTAGGTAATCCAAGTGGACCGATTCCGAGGGATTTGAACAAAATTAAGCCTCGTAAAATCATCTTTTCCTTGGGTTTAGAGCTATTTCATTTGGTGCGTTTGCCGGGAAGCATATGAGCTAGTGCATAGACATAGGAAGAACTCCTCGAGAGATAATTGTGGGCTCTAGATAAACCGATTTCGAGGGGTTTAAACCGAATAAAGTCTTGTAAAACCATTTTTTCCTGCGACATTAAGAAGCTTTCATTTGGTGCGTTTGCCGGGAATTGGCTTAGCACATCTCATAGAGAGTGCTACGAGTTCGCTTGGTGCCCCAATCGTGTGGCACAGCCAAGTCGATCCCAAATCTGCTTTGATCTTCATTAGAGAAATGGCCCAACAAAGACAAGCCTCTAGTTTTGAGAAAGCGAATATAAGGCAAGGGAATTTTGGACAAAATAGATGGATATGTTCTCGTCCGACCATGAGACATCATGTGAACCGAGGGTGGCGATTTGGCCCGATATCAAATTATGTGAGATGCTGGTGTTGCGAGCAGATTGGGCATATAGCCAAATATTGCCCTCGTGTGTGCACCCCATTGGACTTCATCCCTAGATGCGTGGAATGCGGAAACAAGAAGCTATGCGAGCACGTGTGTCGTGCGAAGGATGTTCTCATTGAGGAGGTCGTGGCAAAAGAGGTTAGTCCTCAGGTTGCGACCTTTTATGTGAAAGCCGAAGATAATGAGAGTTCGTTGGCAAGCATACTACGTCAGTTGGAATGTCTGCGAGAAGAGCGAGATAATGAGAGGATCAAAATAGAGAAATTAGAGGAAACTCAAGTGAAAATTACCGAGGTCTTAGGAGCTTGGGAAAAGCAAGTACGAGCATTGGAAAGTGAAAACAAGGAGTTAAAAAGGGGGAACAAAAGCTTGAGGGAAGGTCTTTCGAGGTCTGAGCATGAAAATGTGGCCCTAGACCTAAGAACTGGCTTGATGACAGCCAATTGCCATGGAGTTTCAATTGAAGAGGAGCTCTCACGAGAGGATGATGACATGGCACAGAGAGTCGACCGAATGAAAAAGGAGATCGAGAAATTGCGAGAGATGACTGGTAGACATGATGACCAAGCGGGTAAGGTAGTGGAAGAGTTCCACCTGGAATTAGAAAGAATGAAAAGTGTCCAAGCAGAGAGTGATCAGAAAGTTGGACGGGTAGAAAAAGAGAACGCAAGGCTGAGTAGCAAGCTCGGTAGGTGGATGAATCGGAAAGACGATGAGATGCGAGTACAGGTAGAGGACCCGAAAGCAGGAAAAATGGAGGAAGAGCTGAAAGCGGTGTTGGATAGGTTGGATGCATTCGGAACGGAGTTAGAAAAAATGAAGAATGAATTGTTGAAGAAGGTAGATGATCTAAATGAAGAAAATATGAGTAGGATTTGGGAGGAAAGATCGATTAGAGAGGAAGTCGAGAAGTTGACTGTTCGAGTTGAGAAGAGGGAGGATGTTCCCCTCGGATCTGCAAAAAGGGTGAGAGAGGATAAAGAGATGGAGCAAATATGGAATCGGTTCCGAGGCATCGATTGTGACCTGTTCCAATATCAGAGTGATATTGAGCACAACAAACAAGGATTAAGGGACTTAGCGGCGAGGCTTGAATCATTGAGGAGCACAATGAGCAATAATAATTTTTCAGGTCATTTGTCGAATCATGTGGAATCTCTGCGAGGCAGAGGTTGGAGATGAAAAAATAGACGAGGCAATGGATGTTGGTGAGGATGGCTTGAGTCTGATTAGGGTTTGCTTTGTGGATTGCGAGTCAGAGATGTGAGGACGGGTGGACCAAGTGTGTTGTACACTTAGGAACTGAAGTGACACTTTCTGAGGTTTCAGGTCGGCAAAGTAATTAGTGTGTGTGGGTTTTTGCGAGGACGGGTTGACCATGGCATTAGTGGCTGAATTTTGGCTTGAGTGGAAGCAAAGAGGAGATATGTCTCATTGGGATGTCCACGAGGGGATATATGTGTGTGTGTCGTGATTGGGATGGTTGGGAAAAGATCCTTTCTTTTGTCTCCTAACTCTCGAGATGCGGGAATGAAAAGAAAATGAGAAAAATATATGTTTGTGTATGTGTGAGTGTGGCTACGCGCCTATGTGGGCCGATAGGTGGGTGGACCCACTTTGGCCGGGTGGTCAAAGCCACGAACCGACGTCGGTCTCACATAGGGCTAGCTGTCTGTGTGTCGTGCGCTGCGTTGGGTTGGTAGATGGGTGGAACAAACTCGATCGGGTGGTCGAGTCCACGAGTCGCATCCAGCTTCAGCGTAGGCCGGCAAGTGTGAATAAATATGTGAAAAAAATGATGAAAAAAGAGAAAAAAAAAATATATGTGAAAAAAATGAATGAGAAGAATTCCTCGCTCGAGGGGGGACATAAGAGAGGTGAGAGAGCATGATGCTCGGATGGGAATATATGTGTTTGTGTTGTGGGGATTTGGGTTATGTGTGGGCTCCCAATGAGGTATGTAGAATCGAAGCTTAAGCTCGGCTAGGATTTTGGCTGCGATGTGTCTATGGAAAGCTTGGACTTGAGGGATCCAATTGTGTTAGTTGCACTGTTTGTCTGCAAACCTTCCGGAAGTGTTCAGTTTGGCTCTTAGGTGGTATGACAACTTGAGAAGTCCTGAATCGCGTCGACGATGAGTGATCTTGTTAGAGTGAGCTCGTGTTAGGCTTGAGTGGTCTTTGTCGTGTGTCCATCAATTTAGGAGTGCTGTGGTGGTGACCTAGCATCTTATCTATTCGACGAGCAAGAAAAACAGAGAGATAGACAGGAAGGCAAGCGGGTAGTGGAAACCCTAGGTAGAAGGGGAATGAACAATCGGCGAGAGAACCCAGCTAGAACCGAAAAATAAAAGTGGGGAATGGTTTTGATTATATATGGTGTGTGTGGAAAGTGTGTTGAGTATGCATGTGGAACAAAGATTTGTGATGTGTTGAATGAACAGTCGAGAAGAGTGACAAGAGGGAATGTGGATGGGCTTTTTGCTTGCATGTGTGTTGTGTGTGACGAGAATGCATGAGTGATGCTGGATCATGATGTGTCTGCTGAGTATATATGTGTGATGTGGATGAAGGATATGATTGTCTTTTCATTTTGGTTGTACATATTGTGATTTGATGAAAAATGGTCTAATGTTTTGGTGAGTTTGTAGACAGGTGGACATGATAGGTGAAGATGCGAAATGGCATACAAAGTTGGTAAGGGAAGTGACTGATTTTTTTTATGACTAATGGATGTTGGTTTAGTGTGGTTGCAGGTACGCCAGTGGAAAGACATAGAATAAGTACGAGTTATGTGAATGTGCATTGATGTATTGTCGATGATTTGAATGATTTGAGCGCAGGAACATATTTGGCTCGTCGAGGACGACTTCGCAATTAAGAAGAGGGGAGTATGTTAGCTCAATAAATGGTCGGTTTTGGTGCACTAATATGTTTGTATTTGGCAGAAGAAGATGTTTGATTACAGGTATTTGAAGACTGATCAAATGTTTGAAGGGAAGTATTTGCAACTACATGATGCCATCATGATCAGAATGGATCGGGAACTTGGTACTGCTGTTGGAAATGCAGTGATTGACATGTATGCCAAATGTGGCTTAGTTGATAAAGCAAAGGAGGTCTTTGATAAGCTATCAGCAAGAAATATTATATTATGGACCACATTGATTGCTGGCTTGAAAGCATGTACCATACTTGGAGGTTGGAGCTACATGTAAGGGTGGGGAACTACATGCTCAAGCTGCAAGAAGCAGTCTATTCAAACAAGACACTACTTTACAAAGAACGCTAGTTGAGATGTTATGCGCACTTGGGAGCAGCTTTTCTTCCTCAAACTCGCTAGACCTGATAGAGCATCGCTAGCTGATGATGTTGCAGTAGATGAACAAGGCAACATTTATGTAACTGATGCTTTGGGAGGGCTCATATGGAAAGTGACTTCAGATGGTTCCAGCTTTGAAGTTCTGACAGCAGAGGGGGCGTTTGCTGTGAAGCCCAAACATTGGCTCATAAGCTTTGTAACAGTGAATGGAATTGTTTATCACCCAAATGGTTTCTTACTTGTCATGCATACAGCAGGTGACTGCATATTCAAGGTCTCTTTAGATGGTAAAATTGTTCAAAAAGTGGTTATGGAGGGGACCTTTTGTGGGGATGGAATTGCCCTTGTTTCGCCTACGAAGTTAGCAGTTTCTGGTCTCTGGACTGGGGCTAAGCTTGTAGAGACTCATGATATGTGGTCAAGTGCCAATATAACTCACTTCTATGCTGGCCCACGCCATAGGCTTGCTACATCAGTCACTGTGAAGGATGGAGATGTGTTTATAAATTACATGGTTGGACAGGGTATTCCCTATTACTTAACGATTGGGCAAGCTGCCTTTACACCTGTCTCTTCTTGAATGGTGTGGCAGATATGATCTTGGAGATTGTCGTCTTCGGAGAAAATTAGCTTGTTTCCATCAAGCGGAGAACCATTTGGGGGGGGGGGGGGGGCCACGAACAGATAAGGGGGGGGTTTTTTCCACGTTTGGGGAAGCTCTCTCGCTCTCTATCTCTCTTGTTTTTTCGTACAGGCATCAAAGAAGGAGGGGACTAGCATCATTTTTTCGGAGAGTTTTTCTTGCTACTCGTTTTGATGGATGTGCACGCGAATGAGTGAAGAAAAGAGGGCGCTGTAGCTTGGACGCAATGCATGTTCAGAGGAGAGAAGAGGCGCGGGACAACTACTTCTTCATGAAAAGGGAGGGCTCGTTTATTACTGTTGCTGCCGAGACAATTCCACAACAGGGAATCCAAAAGATGAAGTCATTTTCAAGGAACAGAGGGAAAGAGAAAGAGGTCTCATGCTGTTGCTGGTGGGAAAATCAGAGTGAAAACTGAATTCAAGGAGTTGTGAGTTTGACCGTGCCCCTTGAGGGTCGATGACTTGATCGTTTTGATAGACTTAAGAGGGGATTATCGTGAAAGGAACCATTAAGGTGGAGGCTCCAGTACCTCGCTTAAGGACTATTCTTCTGTGCATTAACTCACTTCATCAGATTCAAATGGAAAATGAGAGGGAGATTGTGAAAGGTTGAAGGGGTGTGCGTATCTAAGATGAAAGGGGAAAGAGGATAGAAAAGGCGATGTCTTACGATCGGGGTAGAGGATTGATAGGCTCGTAATTTTTATTGTCTCCGAACCTGCACTGTATCAGGCATGTCAGTATCACTCATCACAGCATGTTAGAATCATATGGAGAAAAGGAAACACTGCTCTTCAAAGAATGAGGCATGAGGCTCAAGGGACAGTGGTTTCAACACTGGGTGTGATCATATTTTGGACTATGAATCTGAGGACTGGAAGGACACACGATCTGTGGGGAAGAAGAAAAGAATTCCAGTGAATTCTAGCATAGCTATTGTAGGTGCATCACTATTCGCCACTGATGCCATCTGCACACCTATTGTAGAGGAATGCGAAGCCACTGTTGTAGCGTGGAATTATCTACCAACACCATTGATTGTTTAAAGCATCCACGAAATGTCTACTCGACTTTTGTCCTCGACACACTCTCAAAATTCCAGCTAGCTTCACAATCAAGCCGTTATGAGCAAGCCCTCTTTAAGCAATGTGTGGTGGGAGAAGATTATTAAACACAAAAAATTAATGTTTAGGGCAGATGAAAGCAAGGATGCTGAGCTTTATGATGGCGTGTTGTTAGTTCATGTGATGACGCTGTTGAAAGGGCTGTTGAAGGCGTTCTCTCTATCCTTGTTTATCATTTGAAGTGGATCATGGTTGTACCAAGAAGGGCTAACGACTATGGCTCCCGACTTGAGTCCATTGGCTTCATCTCTAGTTTTTTATGGAGGTTTCATATTGGAAATAGGAATTTTTCTCTGTCATGTGTGATTAGTTAACCTGTGCACATATTCAAAATCGTATGCTTTTGTGGTCTTCATAGTTCCCCAGCAAGGTGCTGCCTTGCATATATCATCCCAACTTACCTCCCCATACAGGGTGTACTGTGAGAAAATTGAAGGATCCTAATTTGTATTGGAACAATAACTTTTATGAATACTGGTGCTAGCAATAAAATGTCCCACAAATCTGATGAGCGATAGTGGAGGTATGCCTACATGGGATGTGCCAGATCAAGCTAACATGTGTCAAGCTACTGTAGCAAAAATGGAAGATGCAGAACTTTCTGCAATGCAGCTCGAATACTAGGCTGAGATGTGGCAATCAGTTTTGCGCTCTTCATCGATAGCCTGACGAACATAAATATCCTTATGACCACCTCATAGCTTGCTGTGACGTTCTTACTTTGGACATTTCAAGGACACCTCAGGGCCTCAAGGGAGCAGAAAACACTCAGAGAGGAGGGAGAAACATGAATGCTGGTGGGGGAGCTTGGTTGAATGCTTGCTCCATCTTATAGGGGAAAGCTTGGTGAATGGTCTGGGCTTTGCAAGATTGATTTGGAAGGAACGGCCATGAAAATTTTTCGATGTTCATGTGTGGTTGTGAAGAACTACGGAGGAGAGACAGAGGGACTAATTGTGTCCAGGAATGTTTGAAAAGTCATTCATAAATCCTGAGTGGTCTTTGAATCTGATGGCAAAGCATGGCATGATCCAATTGATTAGCAGAGGAAGTTTCGAGCTTTTCTTGGTGATTTTAGAAAGAAACCAACACATGCACCCTTATGCTCGTGGATTGTTGACAAAGGGGATCTTTGAGCCAAGTTTTTGAAAGAGGATCGGAGTGCAGATCTGAAAATAGACACGAAGTCAAATGCACTTGCAACAACTACATGGGATGAACCCACACCTGTTCTCCAGGTCATCCTCAATCTCAAGAAGTAGAATGTAGGATTGAGCTTTACAAAAGCAGATTTTACAGCTCTCTTCTTGACCGATAGAGTCGAGACACCGAAATTCTCATGTCTACACACCTTGAGCCCCATGATAAGGGTCAAAGTAGCTACAAAAAATAGCTCACAACGTCTCTAAGGATCAAAACACTTTTAGTGCTGGCGGCTTCTATATCTTGGATTCTCTCACCGGCTTCGAGGGCTATCTCAGTCAAAATGGAAGGATTGCCTATTTCCACCATCCTAAAGCTGCTGCAAAGTTGAAGGTATCAGGAGCATGTGAGAAGGGTAGTAGTTAACCCAGTCATATTGTGTTGCTGAAGACTCTTAAGAAGTTGCTATAGTACATCGTTAATAAGTTGAGGTAAAAGGCAGAGATTATCAAGATAGAGAAGACCAAAGCTGGACATTTTGGGAGCCGTTGGAGAAGATGATTCAGCAGTTTATTCAACAGCCATATTCAGAGAGAGTATTGGTCGTTTCAAGTAGGACTTGAAGGTGCTGAACTTTACAAGAAAGAGTGAAGAGAAGGTGAAGTTGATTGCAAGTGAGAGAGAAGCATTCAAAAGCAAAAAGTTTGAGAAGGTGCAACAGAGGAACGTTAACTTTCTCAAATTGTAGGTTCTATGGATTTTAGAAGCTAAAATTAAAAAAAAAAAAAAAAAAGCTATTTTGCATACATTTTGTTGGGTTATTCACACTTGCACCAGGTAAGTCTTTTTTTTGGATCTTCTCCCTTGCCTCAGAACTCTTCTGAATGCATTCATTGTGCTTGATGCATGCACATCCAGAGTGATTTTCTTAATAAAGGTGAATGTACTGTTTGATTTGCTGTCAAAAAAAGAAAATGCAAGTGCGTGTGTGTGTCTAATGGTGGAAGTACATGAGTGTCTAAATCCAAGGTTGTGCATAGTTAAATATTAGAGTGTGTGTGTGTATGCAAGTGTGTGTTTATGAAAAGTGTATTTTCGTGAGCATATGATTATGTGGGTGTGCAAAACTGTGTGTGGGAAAGAGTGTGTGTAAGTGAGAGAGCTTGAGGAAAAAGGAGAAGTGATTGCTTGCGGGTACTTGTGCATAAGAGTGGGTACTCTTGGGAGTAACTTGGGAGTGAGTAGAGAGAGAGAGACCTCAAGGAGTAACCCCGAGAGTTGGACATTTAGGTGCGTAGGTTGTTTCCGTCTCCTTCACAAGTATATTGGGATGAATTTGTTGGACTAAGGCCGACCAAAGAATACTTAGCATCAGAAGTTCGAGCAAAAGGTCATTGTGCATAGGCAATTTCCCTTGGGGTTAAAGAACAATCATTTTGGTGCATTTGCCGGGAACATATGAGCTAGTGCATAGACATAGGAAGAATCCATTGCAAGATAATTGTGGGCTCTAGGTAATCCAAGTGGACCGATTCCGAGGGATTTGAACAAAATTAAGCCTTGTAAAATCATCTTTTCCTTGGGTTTAGAGCTATTTCATTTGGTGCGTTTGCCGGGAAGCATATGAGCTAGTGCATAGACATAGGAAGAACTCCTCGAGAGATAATTGTGGGCTCTAGGTAATCCAAGTAAACCGATTTCGAGGGGTTTAAACCGAATAAAGTCTCGTAAAACCACTTTTTCCCTTGGGCTTAAGACCTGTTCAGCCATGGATACGGCCATTTGGCTTCAGAATGCCCTACAGTCTCGAGAGTATTCACAGATAGATCACCACCTAGAATGCGTTGCACTTTTTGTGGAAGGACAAATCACACGGAGGATCGATGTTACAACAAGAGAGCCTATGAAGAGAGGACCATGAAATCAGGAGATACAAGAGAAAGACCTTACACGGGATTGCCCGCTCAAGGTGTCCCACCTACATCTCGTTGGGAAAACGGACCGACTTATGGATATGGTGCTCAGGGTCAAGGAGGAGACTATCCAAGAGGAGCCGCACGTGATCAAAGAAGAGATGGTCCAATCTAGTGTTGGAGGTGCCATGGCTTTGGCCATACTCAATCTAGATGTCCAAACGAAAAGAAACCAATTGATTATACCCCACTATGTAGGTACTGTAGTGGGGAGGGCCACTTTGATGAAGATTGTCCAAAACGAAGAGCTGCCGCCGGCAAGGAAAAAGGACCAGTAGGGCCCTCAAATTATGTTGATACTCAGATGCATTCCACATCGAGAGCTCAAGAGCAAGTTCCTACGATCGGAGTAGTGTTCAAGACACCGAACCCTCAAGAAGGCTCTAGCTCGTCAATGCACTTTGTGGATGCTTAGGAGGCCAAGAAACCGCATAAAGAGCCAACTGTGGCGGTAGTCACAAGAACTCAAGAGTATTTGAAGAAAAGTCCAGAAGGTGAAAACGAAAAAGCAAGTCAAGAGAAGATAGCTGAACACGAAGAGGTAGAAAACCAAGTTGGAGGATTTGCTGAGCAACAAGAGTTTGAGGATGGGGAAGAGATAGAGATTCTTCCACCAGTGACCAAGGAGTTTGTGCCAGGCATAGCACCATTCCCCGAAAGATTAAGGGCTCCGAAGTATAGGAAGGAAAAACAGAGTTTGGAGGGAGTGGACATTGTAAAATTGCTCGTAGACACGGAAGTCACGTTGGACATTAGCACATTGCTGAAGTGTTCACCTGCTTATAGGAAACAGTTCTACAACGAATATATTAAGAAGCCGAGGAAAGCTCGAGAAAAAATAGACAAGATAAAGATGTCCAAGGAATCATTCAAAGTATTACGACGCAAATCGATTCGAATGCTCCAGCTGTGACGGTCGAGATTAAAGGATATGCAGTCCCCGGTGCTCAGTTAGATAGTGGAGCCGCAGTCAACCTTATGACTGAGTTCATGATGAAAGCTTTGGGCCTCAACCACATGGAAGAAACGCCGATGTCCTTGAGAATGGCAGATCAAACACAAGTGAAGCCTGCAGGTCTTTTGAAGAATGTAAGCACAGTTGTGGGCGGTTTAGAGTTTAAAGTTGATTATCTGATAGTAAGACCAAGGACCTCAGAGGCTACCTTCTCGATCCTACTTGGACGGCCATGGCTGGTGCAAGCCGAATGTGTGCATGACTGGCGCAAAGGTTTTATTTCAATAGGGCCAAAGTCTGATCGGATTCAAATACAAGTATCCACACCCTCGAGCAACAAGAAGAAAACAATAATAGTCGATGAGATGGAAAAGAAAGAGAAGGAGAAAGAAAGGCACGAGATTGCACGAGCTAGGTTTTCTTTGAACACGGACACCTACAAGAATCTGCTTCAAGACGGGTTCAACTTGCAGCACTTTAAGAATCAAGACACGAAGATGGGAGAATATCAAAATCCATTGCTCTATAACGACGATTCCGATCACGAATTGTTGAGATGGTTGACACATACAAGAGAATTTGAGTGCTACATGTTGAGTATAGACGCAAGTAAAAACAAAGCTACTCAATCCCTGAAGAAGGGAACTTCAAAAGAAGAGCTGGAACTGGAGTTAGCTCCAACAATGGAAGTGCAACAGTTGAGAGAAAGGGTTAGAATGCTAGAAGAAGAGCTTCTAAGGAGAAGTCGACAATCAGACAGAGAAGCGGAAAGTAAAACTAAAGTGCGGGAAGCCATTGCAAAAGCTGAACTTAAGAAATTGGGTGCGGTTGAAAAAGAACAAAACAATGATTTACTGGCCAACCATGCACGCATGATTGGAGAGCACGTTCCAATCACAGTGTCATCAAGGAATAAGGAATATTCGCGAGAAGCTCAGTTGGAAAAATGGGAAGTTTTTCCAGAAAAGTTCTTGAGCGTGGGGTCAGAGCTACCAGATGGAGTACGAGATTGTATTAAAATGACACTCAAAAATTTCGGCAAGGCCTTTGCATGGTCCTACAGTGATTTGAGAGGAATTGATCCCCAAATCTGCCAACATTATATAGACTTGGAAGAAGGTACCCGACCAATATGTCAACGACTCAGGCGAACGAATCCAGTCTACTCGGAATTGATCAAGCTGGAATTGACTAAGTTATTGGAAGCAGGATTCATATATCCCATCGCGTCCAGCGAATGGGTATCACCAATTGTAGTTGTTCAGAAGAAAAATAAAAAAATCCGTATTTGCATAGATTATCGGAAGCTGAACGAGCGCACAAAGAAGGATCACTTCCCCTTGCCGTTTACTGATCAAATCTTGGACAGAGTGGCTGGCCATAAATTGTACTCATTTTTGGATGGTTTCAGTGGGTACAACCAGATCCAAATCCATGAAGAGGATCAATCAAAAACTACTTTCACCACGGAATGGGGCACATACGCATATCATGTGATGCCATTTGGATTATGCAATGCACCGGCCACATTCCAGAGGGCAATGATAGCTGCATATCAAGACTACTTGCAGGATTGGATGGAGATATTTCTCGATGATTTTGCAATCAGAGGCAATGATGGAAACATGATGGAGAGGATCAAAGCTATTTTAAGAAGAAGCATCGAAAAAGGCATCGCATTAAATCCTGAAAAGTGTACATTTGGAGTACGAAGAGGATTGCTTCTGGGACATGTTATTTCCGAAAAAGGAATCGCGGTCGACGAGGATAAAGTAGAAAAAATTGGACAACTTCCACCACCTCAAAACTCGCGGCAACTCAGAGGATTCTTGGGCCATGCGAATTATTATCGACGTTTTATATTAAATTTTGCATCCTTAGCGGCACCACTGACGAATCTTTTGAGGAAGGACCAACAATACTAATGGACTGAAGAGTGTCAAGTTGCATTCGACTCGATCAAGGAGAGATTGATAAATGCACCGATCTTGGTAGCACCCGACTGGACGAAAGAATTCCATGTGCATACCGACGCTTCTCATACTGCGGTTGGAGCAGTGCTATGCCAAGCCGATGAAAAGAAGTTGGACCACCCTATTTATTACGCAAGTCACAACTTGAATAGCACTGAGAGGAACTACACGACCACAGAGAAGGAATGCCTATCGATGATCTTTGCGGTGAACAAGTATCGGCATTACTTGATGGGAAAACATTTCACGTTTTATGTGGATCATGAAGCCCTAAAGTACATCATTAATAAACCCGAGCTATCAGGGCGATTGATGAGGTGGATTCTACTCCTCCAAGAATTTCAGTTCACAGTAGTAACCAGACCAGGCAAAGCGCATATATTGGCTGATCATTTATCTCGAATTGTTAATGAGGAGCCAATCTCTGGTGTGCCCGACGATGCTCCTGATGGGCATCTATTCCAGGTTGATGCCAAAGTACCTTGGTATGCCGACTTGGTGAACTTCTTATACACCACTAAATATCCGCCAGGAGCAAGCAAGAGAGAGAAGCAAAAACTGTTAGCATTGGCGAAGCACCATAGCATCATTGGTGGGCAGCTCTATCGGTATTTTGTACATGAAAGCCTTTATCGGAGATGTCTCGAGGAAGAAGAAGCAACCCTCGTGTTGAGAGCATTACATGATGAACCCTGCGGTGGGCATTTTGCTGGTGAACTGACGGAAAGAAAGATTTTATTGGCTGGGTATTGGTGGCCAACGCTGTTCAAAGACTCGCACACATACTGTAAGAAATGCGACAAATGCCAACGAATGGGCAAACCCACATTAGCACATGCAGCTCCTCTCACGCCGGTGCTCGCTCTTAAGCCCTTTGAGAAGTGGGGAATTGATTTTGTGGGGCCTATTGATCCTCCCTCACGTCGAAGATCTAATAGGTATATCTTGGTCTGTACTGACTATGTTACCAAGTGGGTAGAAGCCAAAGCTTTGAAGACTGACCGAGCCGTTGATGTTGCTAAATTTTTGTACGAACAAATCATCACCCGATTCGGATGCCCGTTGGAGATAGTGAGTGATAGAGGAACCCATTTTGTCAACGAACTGATCGAAGAATTAATGGAATTATATAAGATCAAACATAGAAAAAGCACTCCATATTATCCGAGGGCAAATGGACAAGTGGAGGTCACCAACAAAATTCTTGAACAGATTCTAACAAAGACAGTAGCTGTGCATAGGAGAGGCTGGGATGAGAGACTTTTGGAAGCTTTGTGGGCGTATCGTACATCCTACCGAGTGACGACTAAGAGCACTCCGTTCTCCCTAGTATATGGCGAGGAAGCCATCTTTCCCATCGAAAAAGAAGTGCCGACACTAAGAGTGGCTATCGAAGCCAGGATGGGAGAGGAAGAGTCATTAAAGGAGAGGTACATACAACTGGTCAAGCTAGAAGAAAAGAGACTCATTGCACAACAAAGTTTGGAAGCTATTCAGAAGAGACGTAAAGAGAGGCATGATAAGAATCTCAAGACCCATGCGATTCAAGAAGGGGATTTGGTGCTAGTCTATGATAGTAAATATTATAAATTCCCGGGGAAGTTACAGACAAGATGGGTAGGACCGTTTAAGGTGGTGGAACTCAACTCCAATGGTTCCATGCAAATTCAAGATTTAGGAGAAGAATATGCTCCCGTGAAGGTTAACGCGCTTCGAGTTAAACCATATTTCACGTGACATTAGGACGGGAGAAGCCAGATGAGATCCAACAGAAGGACGTAGTAGACTCCTTGTACATACATGTATAGTTATATATATATATATGCGCATATGTTAGTTATAATTTTTGTTTTCATAAATATCATCCTGTGCTAGCTCAAGAATTTTGGACTTCTAATATTTTTTGTGTTAAGCAGAGACTGTTAGGAGCTAAGTAACAAAATGGCAGATCAAATAACGCAACTCTACTTGTACGAGCTAAGGATATATTTCTCGGACCAAACATTCGCCCGCATGGACATAGATGTCGACAATTTTGAGACGGAATATGATGTAGAGGAAGCGCATTGGCTGGTATGCTTTATAAACCAGGGTTTGGGTGTTGCATTTTACATTGAGTGTTTTGAGGAATACCTAACTCGACATGTAGGATGGGCGGGAGATCGGTACTACTATTTCGATCCTTCTAGGGAAATGCCTAGCGAGGAAAACGATATCACTTGGGCTTGGGCAGATGTGCTAATGTTAGGAAGTGATGACGGAGCTCCTGAAGTTGAACCTGACTCACCCTAGGGAAGTCGTTGGGATGCGAGTATGATGAGAGGCTACATGAGACATCCCGGAGACTCACATTCTAGGACACCTAACGATAGGTATACGAGGGACTAAGGCATAGCTGGTTGTAGTTACCAAGTGAAAAGTCAACTCGATGAATACATATGTAGTGTCTGTAATTGAAAGAATGGAGTGAAGAGGTGGTTGATCTGTCAAAGGCTAGTGTGTATATGTTTGCATGCATGTGTGGGAAAAGTGGGAAAGTCCCTTTCTTCCTCTCCCTAATTCTCAGGACTTGGGTGAATTAATTAACTAAAAAAAAAAGGGAAAAAAGGAAAAGAAAAGAAAAAATTTGTGTTGCTGTGATCGTACCAATGCGCTATGGTGGGCTAGTAGGTGGGTGGATTTATCCTCGCCGGGTGGTTAGGACCACGAGCCGCAGCTAGTTTCGCCATAGGCTTGGGAGGTATATGTTTGTGTCTTAGCTACGCGCCATAACGGGTTGGTAGGTAGGTGGAGCCATCGTGGCTGGGTAGTCACGACCATGAGCCGCATCCAGCTTCGTTATGGGCTAGCTGATATATGTTATGTGTTATCATTGTGTGTTTGTGTGTTGTGCGCTGCATTGCATTGGTAGATGAGTGGAATCAACCTGATCGGGTGGTCAGGTCCACGAATCGCATCCAGTGACTGTAGGCCAACGTGTGATTAAAATAAAATTGACCTATGAAATTATTCCCCACTCCTGAGGGGGAGAGAGAGAGAGGAGAGGGCGATGATCGCCTGGAAGGGAACGTTATTTGCTTGTGTGATTGGTATGTGATGGCTTGTGTCAGATCAGCTCACTTTGAATCAACATTCTTGAAGGCACAGATATTCTATATGTACTTATGGATGAGGCTTTAGCGAGGTATGTTGCGAACATTTGTTTTATGTAGGGTACAAGTTTCAAATTATGTAAATACCTTTGGGAAGTCTTCAAATACTTCAAGAAGGCTCATATTATTCATAAAATGTAGCAAAAATACCACGTGAGTTCTAGAACATGGTGAGTCAAATTAGGGATGTCCAAGAGAGTCATATGTGTATCTCTACACTGCTGTAGTTTTGTATGCAGAGATTGCAGAGCTTGTATCTCCCTCATTATATATCCAAATTACATGTTTGATAGCTCATTGGAAAGCTCTTACTGTCTAATTTCTTCCTGTAAATTTTCATAATCATTGGATTTGTGAGCTGAGAGCAATACTCTCTGCAAGTAGTGTGTGTTCTCTGTTTTTTATCCCTGCTGAAAGTCTCTATTAAACCTCAAACTTGCAGAGGTCATATCTCCTTGTGTATGTATCCAAATCATGTGTTCTTTGGCTTGTTAGAAAGATCTTTAAGTCTAGTTGTATTCTGGAAAATTTCAAAGTCATTGGAGTTGTGAGTTAAGAGCAGTAGTCTCTGCAAGTGATATGTGTCCTCAGGTTCATCTCTGTTTCAAGGTCTCCATTAAAGCTGCATATTGCAGAGGTCATAGCTCATTGTGTATTTATCCATTTGAGGTGTTCTATATCTTGTTGGAAAGATCTTAGAGTCTAGTTTATGTGTGTGAAACAGTTTTGGAAAATTCCAAGTGAGTAAAGAGCAATTTGCTCTGCAAGAAAATTGGTCTATGCATACAAGTTTGTAAAAAAAGTCAACTAGGTCTTGTTGGGTTTCACCTACTTCTAGCTGTACTTTGGAGATCAATAAACTCCAACAAGGTAATGCAGCGGTCTTGCTTTATAATTTGTGTGCTCTATCCGAGGGTTTTCTACAGTGCGGGACACTCCAGGGTTTTATGTAGGTCTTCACTTGCACTCAAATCTCGATGGATTTTGTGGGACGACGATGGGGATTCTTCGCGAGTGTCTAGTCATGGAATAATTGTACATAGCGAATAGTAGGTGCAATAAAGGGGTATGCATTTTGGGTATGTTGCATCTCCTGTTGAATTCATTTCAGTTGTTGTTGTTATTTCGATATTTCCGTTTCTGTTTTTTGGCAATGACAGTTGCATGTGTAAAACATGGAAAGGTATGCATGTGTTATTTTGGTTGAGACTATTTTCATAATGGAATGCATGAGCAATCTGATGCATGTTGGAAATGGAATTGCATATATATGCATGTTCTTGGATCATTTTGGAAGTGACTGATTTGTATGTATTCATGAGTGATTTTTTTAGCACTAATAGCTTCAATGAGTGCAGGTTCAGTTGGAGTATTGGCTCGATGGAAAGGTATGCAAACTAGTTGTGCACTGACATTTAATGGCTGTTTTGATTATATTGCAGCGGGTCTATTTGGCAGGAAATACGTTTGATTTCAGGTACTTGAAGAATGAATTTGATAACTGATGAGAAGCATGTGGAGATATTGATTATAGGGGTGTGGAGAAAAGGGATTGAGCATGGACAAGCCTCCTAAGAGCATAGGAGATACTGACGTGCAGAGGAAATTAGAAGTGGCTTTGTTTCAGGGGGGAAAGCTCACTACTCGCAGTCCCAGCAGAGAGCTGTTGCATATCCGCTAACGGGAGCTTTCCATTGTTCCTCTCTTTGATCTTTGATCTTACTATCATGATATTTATGTATGGAAAAGAAAAAAAGACAATGAGAAATTGAGGCTTTTGATTAACCAGATGCCGAAAGCAAAAGTTAAATCCACTTTGGTTACTTATAGTGCACTTATCATTGTCTGTGCTGCTCAGTCAAACAATGGGCAAGGTGCTCTGGAATGGGTGCCGAGCTTGGTTCACAATGGCCCTTACAACTAGACGACGAAGAAGGGGCTGAAAAAGGAAAAATGCCATAGGGAACGTCTCTTCCTGATTGGCTCACCAGATGGGCTTATCAACAAAAAAATCACGGCGGCTGCTATCGATTGGGGGGTGTGTGCTCATCTGTGGAGGTTACGCAGAAAATGTACGGGGGGGGGGGGGGTGCATGTTGCTGAGGGGACACATCTATTGGGTACTTTGGGGCTCGCTACGGAGAGAAGAGAATACATTGGGGGCTCCCGGCAAGCTGGCTTGCGTTTTTTTTTGGGGCCTTCAGAGGTGTCGAACAGGAGGGGAGTGACACACCAGAGTCAAAGAAGGGAGCGACTCCTCATGCTCGACTCCTGTGCGATCTGGAGCGGGTAAGCTGAGGAAGAAGTCACAAGTATCGAGTGATCAAGACAGGTTTGATGGGCTACGGGTCGTCGGAAAAGGTTGGGGATAGAATGGACATGTTTTGTGGGCTAGAAGTTTGTTGGCCGGGCTTTGCGAAGATCGAACACTCTGCAGCCATAGACGGTGCTACTTGCGGTAAGGCTCTCGAAGATTCAGATGTTTGTATGTGACGTGCGGTTTGTAAGCCGAAAATGAATTGATAATATGTGGGCCTATTTGGATATTTCAATTCTCTGCATTGAACATGTAGCAGCTCGTATAAAATTTAGTGGGGTTTCACCAATCATTTGAATATATTGATATATATGTTGGCATATGCTTCAAATGCGTGATTGCACCTCACAAATTTAGCAGGTTTGGCACTTGAACAGAGAGAGATATAAGAAAA
Organism: Ceratopteris richardii; assembly: GCA_020310875.1. Classification (NCBI taxonomy): domain Eukaryota; kingdom Viridiplantae; phylum Streptophyta; class Polypodiopsida; order Polypodiales; family Pteridaceae; genus Ceratopteris; species Ceratopteris richardii. The sequence continues at coordinate 178,399,071 of CM035418.1, forward strand.
GAACGGGGACGTAATAGCTGACATGTTTGCCCTCTCTCTGAAGCACTCACATATGAAGTTGCCAGAGCTCGTGGTCAGTCGTTATTCTTTGCAGTGTCATTCACAAAGCGCAACAAGTGTGCTCCATCGTGCAAACCTACAGAGCATGATGAAACAATTGTAGGCTTTTTCGATCATGGGCGAACTTTCTGATTTTTGTTTGTATTCCTGGATAAGTTCCCATATAGGATGGATGATGCTGATTGTTGCGTGTTGTACTAACTAGATGCATGATTTTGAGGGATCCTTTTTCTGTGGATGCTAGATGAGTGGTTTGCTTGGAATATGTGATCGTACAATTGAGGTCTTTCATAATGGTTCTTTGTTCCATCTTTTGATCACGTATTTGAGTAGAAAAATTCGTTTAGGATAGATAGTACCGATTTCTTGTGCCCCAATCATATGTAATGTGCTGCAGATTCTATTTATGTGGATGCCAGATGAGTTACTTATATAGATAAAATCATCTATCAATATTGAGAATTATCTCTTGACCGTCTGAGCATGCGTTGCCATTGATGTCTGTAACTTGACGTCGATGCTCATAAATCCATTGCTTGCATGTATTATGTGGAAAGAGCAGGTGGAAAAAGCTAGAGAAAAATTAGGCGAATGGATGACCCTATTCATATTGAGTTCTTTTTGTCACGGATTGGCTAGGATAGAAGAGAATGTGTTTGCAGAATGAGCTTGTTTGATTTTGAGGAGGTTGCTTTGTTCCATGTGGAGCCTTATGCATCTATGAATTTGGGTCGCTGTTTGTGAGGAAGTAACTTGTTAAATATGGGCTGTTTTGACTCAAACTTCTGGACTTGATCGAGTGTCAGTGCTGTCAAAGTTCAAGAAAACTTTGATGTCTGCCCGATTGCACATTTTAAATTGTGTCTATATGTTGTGAATGACTTTGATTAGTGGTGAATCTTTTTTCTTTTAACCTATAGCTTATGCATCTTAGCCATAGGATGCCCCCTCAGAAAAAAAAGGACACCTATGTTCACTTAATGGTTTGTGTTGGCAGAGATATTGTACTTCAGCCACTTGAGTTTATCCTTTGGATGAATCATGTAAGGAGGCTCAGTGTACAACAACTTTGCCGACACCATGCACAACCATCGTGTTGATCGTGGAGATGCTTCTACTGTGACTCTTTCCTGTCTAAGTTACTTGATTCATATTTTTGAGGGTAAATTGGCCTGACCCATCGTAGTGGGCCACAGGATCTGTACAGTAAACTTTTAGAGTAAAATTGCTATATTTGTTGCTGTAACTTGTCATATGTCACAAAGTCTATGTCATTAAGTGCCAATGAGGCACTACAACACCCAGTCGATTGTGCCTATGAATCAGCATATATCATCACAATATGCATGAACATCCGCCACTCTGCTTTCGAGTGTATTAGTGCACTGCATGCACAATGTAAAGTTTCACAGATTGTTCATATGCATACAATTAATTTCAGAGTGAACATAAATGCTAGTGATGTCAATTGTCGGTTTAACAAAAAAAAAAGGGTACGTTTGATGATTCGGTCATTTGACTTCAAGTCTTGAGAGGTTGTTGGTCTGCTTTGCGGGCTCTAAGTAATCCAATTGGACCGATTCCGAGGGATTTGAACAAAATAAAGCCTCGTATAATCACTTTTTCCTTGGGCTTAGGAACTCAACAACGTCCATGTGGTCATTGATAAAGCAGTTACAGTTTTGCATAAAGCCTTTTACGTTTGATAAAGAGGGTCATGGTGAGGTTTTCTTAACTAGGAGACATTCAAATTTTGGGGTCTCTTCAGTGATGCAGGTGGAAGACTTACCTAGCCTCGCCATGGGAGATGTATGATAGTCGTTCATAGGTGCTCAATAAGCCTAGTTGGCTTCGATTGGATAACTGATTATATGCAGTGGAGACAATGATTCACCATGTAGTTAAACATGACAGTGCTTCTAGTTTTATGATATTTTGACACTGGCCATATGCTCATTTTGCAAAGGATACTCTGGCAAAAGTTTTCCAAATTTTTTGGTTTTGTCAACTATACATTGGTCGTTTTACTCCTTGATACACTTTTTGATTGGTGTTTGGACTCTTCTAGCTCCATTATCATTCTATTCAGTACTCTACCATCATGGCATCAGAGGTCTCAGGCAAATCTGGTGGATCAGGGTGTAGTGCCAGTGTTCCGAGGAGGAGCTATAAATTGTAGGGCAAAGACAATTTTGAGATCTGAAAATTTGATGGCACAAACTTTGCTCTATTGAAGAATCAGTTTAAAGATGTCCTGATTCAAAGGAGGCAATGGAAGCTAGTAAATTGAATTTCAAAGAAGCCTCTAACATGGATGAAGATGATTGAGATGAGTTAGATGAAATGACCAGGTCTACCATTCGGTTGCACCTGGCATATAATGTTTACTTTACAATATTAGACTATGAAAGTGCAAAGGAGTTTTGGAAGAAGTTATGCAAAACATATGAAAAGGAGACGACATCAAATAAAGTGCATTTGATGAGAAAATTATATGACCTTTGCATGAAGGACAAAGATAGTGTTGCTACTCATCTAAATGAGTTTATGCTATATTCTCCTAGTTACATGCTCAGAAAATGGATATGGATAATGAAGTGAAAGCAGTATTTCTGTTATGCAGCTTGCCATCATCATGGGATATGTTTTACACAGCTATTAGCAATAGTGCACGTGGTGGCGAATTGGTCTATGATAACATATGTGGAGCACTCTTGAGTGAGGAGATTCATAGAAAATCTATGGTTGGCACTCAAAGTGGAGATGCATATAATGTTTGTGATTCTTACCAAGGAAAGAATCAACAACATGGCAGGAGCAAGAACAAAGAAAAGAATGGTCAACGGAATAAGAGTAGAAGTACATCAAGGAAGAGGGATATCAAATGCCATTATTGTCATAAGAAAGGACACATGAAGAAAGACTATTATGCATTAAAGAATGCTCAAGGCAAAGGACATAATGTTGATGGGCATGTTAAACAGTTACCGGCAACATCTACTTCGACTAGGAATATTGAAGAAATTAATGCTATTTTTGATGATGCTGATGTGTTGACACTTGATAGTACTATGCAAACTAAGCTTTCCCGATTGAGTTTTGTAGCAATCGTAGACGATGTTCTTTATTGAAGGTGCTTTTCAAGCTCAACAAATACTATATAAGAACAAGTTGGGTCACTCTCTATTAATCCTTCACCTAGTTTTCAACACAAGCCTTGAGCTTGGACCTCAATAGAGGTGGTGTTTCTTCTAGCACATGGGGCAGCCATGGTGCTAACTTGAAGCATGTTGAGGAGAAGCTATGGAGTTCTTCTTAATGATTCTTCTTGGAGAAGATGAAGGGTGTGCTCACACTCTAGCACATGGAGAGGAGGTTATCTCTTGTTCATGGCAATAAGACTTGGTCATTAGCAGCTTGATGGTGAGGATCGGCCATCTACATGTTGTAGTTGAAGATTATCTTCTACAAGAGGATGCCGGGCTACTTCAAAGACATTGGATGGTGTTTAACATAAGATTTACATCTTATGTTAAGTATTCAAGTACATATTCTCTTTATGCACACAGGTACTACTTGGAGTTTATGGAGGCATTCTATTCGGCAAAAGGAATTCTATTCGGCATAGGTACAAGAGAATCAGTATGGTTATGCTTTATGCATATTTGGATGAGGTGTTTGAGAAGGTGTGTTCACATGAGTTTAAGGATTTTCGGCAACAAACTTGTTAGCATTCTATGCTACTTTTTAAGTATGTGATCTTTTCACACACGTATCTAACTTAGGGTCTTCCATAGCCTAAGGTTAGATGAGGGTTTGTTGATTATCAGTTTCACACTGATCCTTCCTCTTTCAGTCACTCATATTCACTCTTCTATAACCTATTAGGTCACACATCTCATGTATATTCAGATTTCTACCCATACGTCAGAATATGTTTGTTACATTTGTACATTCACTCATTCATCTATTTCCCATCACATAGAGTGGTTGAGAGTTTTGCTTCCACATTGTACATTGAACATTGGTATATATGATACTATGAGTAAGCGATGGCTTACGTAACACCTTACACATGTCGTCTATTCTTTCTCTATCTTTGTCTCATCCTTTGTATGATTAAGTTGTGGTATGTTCATGTTTTGTCAATATTGAAGATTGCTGGAATTAATGTTGTATATGCTGGATCTATGGAACCATGGACCTGTGACATGAGCTAAGGGCCTACCTCATTTCCAAAATTTGGTATTAGAGCTCTAAGGTTTTGGTTTCAGAATTTTAGGTCTTTGGCATCAATGCATTAAGGCTCATTCATATTACCAGGTTCTCAGACTTCCAGGTTTACAACATATGATTTAAGAAGCATCTTCTAACATTTGACATTTGACATTTGACATACACAATTAATCTAGATGAGTAGAGATTTGAGAATTAGACAATTCAATTACATGTGTATTCATCAATGTGGAGTATGAAGTTGATGATCTGTTAGCAGCCGAATATTTTTGGAAGAGTATGCAAATACTTTACAAAAGTATTATTTGAAGACCCAGACTTGATGAAGAGAAGACTACTTCAAATTCAAGGAAGAACAATGGTTTAAAGAAGATGAAGAAATCAGATCAACATCAAGTTATAGGTATCAGTTTCTACTATCAGATTATCATTTGCAGGTCATATCTTAGAAGAGCAGTTATGAAGAGATTTGAAGGATTCAAGGAATGCTTTTATACACTTTCATCATTTGAAAGTTAAAGGCTACATCAAAACAGGTATCTAGAGGTTTTTTTCTAGAGAGTTTTGAGAGATCTCTTTCATGACAAGAAAGCTCATCTAAGAAGACAAATGTAGAGATGGGATGAGTTTTTCAGCCAATTTTCTGTTGTAACTTAGTTGGATATCAAGGTACAAATGTGATCTAGAGAGGTAACTCTAGAAGGGTAATTCATCATTCAGACAAAAGATTGGTGAATTTAGTCGTTTCAGACATTTGAAATAGCATTTTGATTCAGAGATATGAGGAGATGATAAAACATGATTCTATATTCACTTCCATTTGTATACCATGTTTGTTTTATCTCTTACTCTTAGCATTAGAGGAAGAGAAAAGTTCATTTGAAGAAGTCAAGAGTGTTTGCTACTTCAAGATGAAGAGAATAAAAGGTATGGAAGAGAAGTTTGAAGATGTTGACATCATCAAGTGGAAGAAAGATGTAGAAGAAGAAAGTCCATCATTTCCAAAAGAAAAGTAAGGCTTCCTTTTCTCATATATTTTCCATATACTTTTCCTATATTATCCTATACATCCAAAGACAAGTCTACAAGAACATCTTGTGTTAAAGAAGAAGCAGTTTCTTGTTTTGCATTACACTTGGTCATGATTTAGTAGATTTGACAAAGAATTGCATTGAGAGAAAGAAAAGCAACAGATATATGTTTTGACTCATATGTATATGAGTTATGTTTTAGTTGAAGCTTTTAAGCAGGCAGCTTATATGTTTCCTCAAAGAATTCTTGGAGTGTCAATACAGAGCTACTTGGTATATGACAAGTTGCAGAGAAGTATATTTCTTCTTTATCTAACTCTCTTAAGGTAAAAGAGTTTTTTGTAGCAGACGTTGAAGACTTGGGTTGAGGTTTTATGTTTGGAAAAGGTTACCTCATATTCAATATTTTCAGAAACTTCAGAAAATTTAGTCTTGTTGATGTACAAGTCAATAGAGAATCTACTTTCTATGATTGTCTTGATTTTTTGGATACATGCTTGTATTCAAAAAAGTATTCCATCAGATCCTATCACTTGATTGAGAAGTGGAGTTAGCCAAAAGAAAGTCAAGCAGGTACTGTCACATTTCACCTGGGTAGAATATGAAAGTTATGAAGTATCAACTTGCAGCTTTTGGAGTTCTCAAGGTGAGAAGTTTTGTCAACTTATGTTTCAAGTAGGAATTGCAAATTCTTGGAAGGATTTGTTTGAAATAAAGTTTTAAAACTTTATGAGAAGCATGGACACTTGGAGACATTCAGGTAGCAAATCAAACATTCAGTCATGAATGTTTGATGAGAGCAGATTCTACACAGGAAAGATCATTGATCTTGAATGATATTGAATGATCATAAAGATCTTGAGTATTAATGATTCAATTGTTTATCCTTTGTGAAGATTCTTAACATTGGAAGAAGTAAGTCAAAGATTCAGATTCTATCAGATTTGTGTTGCAGAGAGATAGAAGAAGATACTTGTTATGTTACAGAAAGTTATGAATCCTATAATGCTTTCAGCAAGGTTTTGTTATGTTAGGATCAGCTAACCTTATTCTACAATTTGGAAAGCTGAGGAATGACATGGAAAGCTATTGGCATGTGTACAGTGATAATAAAAAGGGTTTAGAGATTTTGTTTCAGATATAGGTATTGATCACTGAAGATCAGATTTATGAAGGAAGACGTTCCAGATTTCATAAAGGCTGATATATTTGAATAATACTAGATACTAGTGTTAAGTCATCCAAGGGGGTGATGAAACATGAAGACTTATTTTCAAGCCATATGTAAAAGAATGCAGAGTCATACCTTCAGGTATTCCTATATTTCCTTTGTCAGGTTCTCTTTATGTTCCAGCTTTGAAAGAAGAAGGAAGAAGAAGAATGTTTGGAGAAAGTTCGTGTTAGGATGTTCCTGTTCAGGAGAAGGTTCCAAAATTCTATTGAAGAGAAGCTTGATATTTTAGAGAGGTATGAAGTGCGCACATTTATGTTTATACCAAGTTCTGAAGGAAAGAGGTATGAAGGATTTAAAGGATGAAGACATGATGACATCATAGATATGATTTTTTGATGAGACTCATATTTGAGTTGATTTCAGTTGATTTCAATTGAGTTGAGTTGATTTGACTTGAATACAGTTAGAGATGAACCAGCAGTGTTCATAATACACTAAGTTGTGAGTTGTCAATCACAGGTTCAGGATTTAGCTCTTGTTTAGTGTATTTACATGACACAACAGAAGTACGTTGAGAAACGTTTTTGGAAGGTAAATGCAAATATATGGATCCCAGTGTATGTTTTCAGGTTTTTGAAAACAGGAGATAGCACGTTCAGAAACAGTTCATGCTATATTTGTTGTCAAGCAGTGTTTGCTTGATGTGTACACTATTGGATATCTAGTTTGCATATTTTCTCAAGTATTATGGTTCATATTCAGCAAGTTCAGCTTTTTACTTCAAGGAAAGTCAAATTCAGTTTTGAAGAAGACTTTTTAAGAAAAAGTTTGAAGGAAAATCAGGAGTACAAGCTTGAAGCTTGTGATAGGCTATAAGAAGCTTGTGATAGTTTGCAGTTTGTGATAGATTGCAGATTCAGTCCAGGTTGTACCATTGTAACATTGCAGGGGGGATTGTTGGAAAACAATGTCCCAAGGTACCAAGGTCAATATCCCATGGTAATTGGTCAGATTGTACACTATCTATAGAGCTCAGTCTTAGCATCTCTACATGAAAGCAGCGTGGGCGATGTGGCTACGTGAGCATCCTTCCATCACAGTCGCGTGAGTTCGAATCTTGGGAACGACACATCGCGAAAAGTATTTTTAGCATGCTTTTGATTTTACATTAGCGATGAACAGTGACGAGCTTTCCCGATTGAGTTTTGTAGCGATCGTAGACGATGTGATTTATTGAAGGTGCTTTTCAAGCTCAACAAATACTATATAAGAACAAGTTGGGTCACTCTCTATTAATCCTTCACCTAGTTTTCAACACAGGCCTTGAGCTTGGACCTCAATAGAGGTGGTGTTTCTTCTAGCACATGGGCAGCCATGGTGCTAACTTGAAGCATGTTGAGGAGTAGCTATGGAGTTCTTCTTAATGATTCTTCTTGGAGAAGATGAAGGGTGTGCTCACACTCTAGCACATGGAGAGGAGGTTATCTCTTGTTCATGGCAAGAAGACTTGGTAATTAGCAGCTTGATGGTGAGGATTGGCCATCTACATGTTGTAGTTGAAGATTATCTTCTACAAGAGGATGTCGGGCTACTTCAAAGACATTGGATGGTGTTTAACATAAGATTTACATCTTATGTTAAGTATTCACGTACATATTCTCTTTATGCACACAGGTACTACTTGGAGTTTATGGAGGCAGTAGCATCCATATCAGAAGGAGTTCTATTCGGCATAGGTACAAGAGAATTAGTATGGTTATGCTTTATGCATATTTGGACGAGGTGTTTGAGAAGGTGTGTTCACATGAGTTTGAGGATTTTTGGCATCAAGCTTGTTAGCATTCTACGCTACTTTTTAAGTATGTGATCTTTTCACACACGTATCTAACTTAGGGTCTTCCATAGCCTAAGGTTAGATGAGGGTTTGTTGATTATCAGTTTCACACTGATCCTTCCTCTTTCAGTCACTCATATTCACTCTTCTATAACCTATTAGGTCACACATCTCATGTATATTCAGATTTCTGCCCATACATCTGAATATGTTTGTTACATTTGTACATTCACTCATTCATCTATTTCTCATCACATAGAGTGGTTGAGAGTTTTGCTCCCACATTGTACATTGAACATTGGTATATATGATACTATGAGTAAGCGATGGCTTATGTAACAGATTTCACATGTCGTCTATTCTTTCTCTATCTTTGTCTCATCGTTTGTATGATTAAGTTGTGGTATGTTCATGTTTTGTCAATATTGAAGATTGCTGGAATTAATGTTGTATATGTTGGATCTATGGAACCATGGACCTATGACATGAGCCAAGGGCCTACCTCATTTCCAACATTGTTCATATACCCAAGAATCTTAGACAAAAGTTTGACCATAAGTCAAAGAAATGCATTTTTCTTGGATATGGTCGAGAAGGACAACTTGCATATCGCTTATGGGATCCTGAAACACGGTCAGTGATTAGAAGTAGTGAGTTCATTTTCAATGAATCTAAGATGCATAAACAACCCATTAAGGAGGTTGAAGTGAGAAGAGTGGTGTTTGAGGATACTAGTCCTCCAGTTAGCATGCATAAAATGTTGCACATAGGGATGTTCAAGAGAATGTCTGATCAGATCAGGTTGTACATGTTCTTGTTCAACAACCATTGAGACACTCTGCACATGTCTCACATCCACCTGATAGATATGTTTCAGGTTTAGATTTTGTTATGCTAACAGATGTCGATGAGCCTTCTTGCTACAAAGAAGCTATGCACACAGAGACTGGGAGCATGCCATGAAGAGTGAATTGGATTCTATTCACAAGAATGGTACTTGGGATTTAGTACTATTTCCAAAGGGCAAGAAATCTTTACCATGTAAATGGGTATATAAGTTGAAATTCACATCAGATAGTGCTTCTCCAAAGTATAAAGCACGACTCTTGTTGCAAAGGGTTTTAAGCAACAACATGGTGTTGATTTTGAGGAAATCTTCTCTCGAGTGGTCAAGATGACTACCCTATGCATGTTGGTTGGATTTGTTGCAATGGAGGACTTAGAGCTAGTCCAAATGGATGTGAAAAATATTTTCTTGCATGGAGATCTTACAGATCAGATCTATACAGAACAACTAGAGGGTTATGTAGTTCTTGGCAAGGAAAGTCTAGTTTGTAAGCTCAAGAAGAGCTTGTATGGACTTAAACAGTCCCCTAGACAATGGTACCAAAAGTTTGATGCTTTTATGAAGTCTCAAGGTTATTCTCGAAGCAATGAGGATCATTATCTCTACACAAAGAGATGCTCAGATGGCAACTTGATATGCTTGATACTTTATGTCCATGATATCTTGATTGCTGGGAAGTCCTGTTATGAATTGTGAATTCTCAAAAAGAAGTTGAGTCAGACATTTGATATGAAGGATTTGGGGGATGCCAAACATATTCTTGGCATGCACATTACTCATGATAGGATTCACGACCTATTGCCGACTTCTCAGCTCTTCCATTTGAGAGCCTGCCAACGACAATACCACCGGAGTTCCAGGGTTTCACAGGACCTATGCCCATTGAAGACCCTCCCCAAGGACAAATGGAAAGAGTAAGCAGCAAGGTAGATTGGTTCCAGGGCCTCCTCGGATCCCTGGGAGAAGCCGAGTTCATCTAGGAAGCCAACTTGACTTACGGTTCAAACCCATATGGTAGAGAGCACGATTCGCAAATTACTTTAGTACACAACTCCCTAAACCTGACTTTTATCGATGTTACTATTTGGTGGCTTTAAAGAGCAAGATCACAAGGAGTTGGACCTACCATCCTTGGTCAATGATCCCCCCTTCAAGAAGTTCATCTTGTCTTTGGACTTAATCAGGACGGCGCTTAAGATTCATGGCAACCATACACCCACTGCAAAAGAGTGTCTTATCCTAGAACCTATGAAGCAAAGTGATGTAGATAAATGGCTAGCCATCTCAGCCATCACCTCTCAATTGACCACTCTGTTGAGAATATGCCTCCAACATTTTGCCTTTTGTGCACAAGAGCGATTTACGATTCCACACAAACATCTATGGTTTGGATTGTACCTTGCCACTACTGGGCCTCAAACCATTGATATTGCTACTTATATACAGGACCAACTTTTATTGGCAAGACATTGATCGGAGAAGAAAAATGTTTCTCATGGATGCTGTGTACCTACAAGTTTTGAAATCGCCACCACCTCAGCCCACACCCGAAACCTCTCTGCAAAGACCTCCAGTTCAACCACAACCAGGTGTTCCACCACTTCCAGTCTGCTTAAATCGATCTGCTACACTATGGAGGTTTCACAAGCAGCGACCACTGTTCCTACCACCGTAATGGCTACTGCTGCCACTACTCTTGAAGCAATCGTGGCAACTTATACGTTCGTCTTTGAATCTTTTACCTTCCCCGTTACTTGTTTGGGTATTGAGGAAATCCACACTACATTTGATTTTGATCCCGGATGTGTTGTCTAGTGACTTTCAATTTTTGAATACCCACGTTGTTCTCACCTCCCAAGAATAACAATCTGACTCTCGGCTACATGATGGCCACTATTCATCATTGGCTACTTTGTCTGCATAGGATGACTGATATTGTTGCACAAATGACCGTGAAAATTTTTGATATGATGCAGATGCTCTTTAAGACTTTTTGACGTGTCAAGGCTCCCACTGTGAATGCACCAGGATTTGAATATGGGAATTTGGACTTAGTATATGACATGAGCACGACAGCTACCCTCAAAGTATGCTATGCTTTCATTGCAAACTGAAATATATGCCCGCTTGCTACAAGGAGACATTTGAAGACATGTTCACCACCAACTTCTAGGAATACCACTCCGAAGTATTCATCAGCCATCCCATGCATTTACTTCATATGTTTGCCTACGAATGTATTATATATTCGGAGCATTAGCTGTGCCCACCTGCAGATGAACCCCAACCCATTGATTGGGAGAAGCTTGAATGTGACCTTATTAGGGGAATTCGCATCACGAAACATACCTTGGCAACCGATCTTCTCACCAACTACATTACTCATGCGCAATCAAATTCTATCAAGGATGACAGAAATGAGGATGAGGGGAGTGTTCAAGGCAAAGGATCGAGTACTGGCTCTCATCATAGAAGAAGAGGAAGTACATAAACTACTCAAATTACTTCTTTATGTCAACAATGATTTTTAGCACTAAAACAATGTAATATATGTATATTCATCCAATTATCACAAGTGCGATTCCATTTTGTGCAAGCCGAGGAGTCCTGAAGCTTGAGGTGTCTATGTAGAAAGCTCACACCAATTTTTGTAATTTTTGGAAGCCGTTAGATAGTTCAAATTGGAGGTAGAACCTATTTTTTAACTATGCCGGTCACTGGACTAGGCAAAAACTATAAATAGAGCTAGAGAAATCATTTTGTGGTTGTTGTTGCTGTTATAGAGCTTATGAGCTAGCAATTAGGAGAGCTATTGTAATTAGTGGATTATGAATATGAGTATGAGTTCTTTCCTTGCCTTCCATTGATCTCCATCGCGACTTTCCTTGTGTGTGTGTGTGTATGCATGTGTGTGTATGCAAATTGCATTTCTCACCAACTTTTTCATGCACATCACTTGCTCTTGATCTTCATATCTGTGAAGAGAGATGGTGGATGCAATCCAAAGATGAGTAGGTGCCGCTACAACCAGCTTCACACCAGCCAACTGAGACTTCAGAGTTGATTAGTAGACCCTTTGAGCTTCCTAAATCCACCAAAATATCAGCCAAGTACTTTGGAACATGTATCCCAAAAGTTTAAGTCAAGACCGACAAGTTGCGAAATGACTAGCTCCCAAAACTTGCTATTTTTGGACATACACCTGCTGGAAAAAATGAACAGTGCTCTCAACCTGGAAGGAATTAGAAAAATTCCTTTTGGGCATAGCAAATAGACTTAGCAAGCTTCCTATTCCAAGTTAAAACACTTCAAATGATGGACTGAGCACTGAGAACAAGTTTCATCAAGTTCTGGAACATTCTCACAATTCTCGGGGCTCTGCAGAGATAGACCAGTAAGCAGTAAAATGCAGATATCTCCAAAAGTATAAATCCAATGACCTTGAAAATTTATAGGTAAAAACTAGACAGTAAGAGCTATCCAACGCACTTTAAAAAACTGAAAAAGGTTCAGTAAAACTCGAGATATGACCTTCTGAAGTTACTGCTCTGAGTGAGTATAGCAGAGAACAAAACAGAGAGGTAGATGATAATAAATGTATAGATTCACATATGATTACAACCACATTGGCAATGAATCTTTGCACAATGGGAGTAGAATGATAGAGCTATGGAGTAAGCTCTTCAATCTCTACAAAATGACATGAAGTGGTCACGTACAAGGCTTGCTAATTGCCTCTTCCTTCTTGCTCCTTTTATAGCAATTCTTGGAGGGAGTTTTGAATTCGAATTCGAATGGCTCCACCTAAAAGTGATCCCCAAAGTTAGGAGAGATTCCCTCAGCTCAAAAATTCGTGATTTTGGTAGTTGGAGCCACGAATTTGCTTTTACATCATGGATGAGGTAAGCCATCCTTTTACTTTTTTCTTTTTCCATTTACAAGAGATAAAATGTACTCTTTTACAAGAGGTGTTCACATGACTACTCATGTGACTTACAAATGAGGATAATATCAAGCATATCAAGCATGTAGGCTTGGGCAAAATGCACCAACAGCTCCCCCTCAAGCCTAACATGCTTGGCCTCCAAATAAGTCTTCAATTGTCCTTGATTTCCTGCAAACCAATCATCAACTTGAATCTACTTAATTTCGTACCATCAAGAGCTTTCGTCAACATGTCTGCACATTGCATATCTGTAGAGACGTAGGATAGTTGAATATCCTTGCTCATTAGCTTCTCCCTTACATAATGGTAGTGGACTTCAATATGCTTGGTTCTAGCATGGTATACCGGATTAGCTGCTAGATGTAGTGAGCTTGTGTTGTCACCAAAAATGTGAGGTGTTGAAGAATGAAGTCCAAGATCTGTGTACAAAGATTTTAACCACATGATTTCTTGAGTTGCATTAGCCAAACCTCTATATTCTGCTTCAGTAGAAGATAATGCCACGGTTGGTTGCTTCTTCGATGACCAAGAAATGATTTTTGAACTTGCAAATGATATATACCCTGATGTGCTTCTTCTATCATCTTTAGATCCGGCCCAATCTGCATCTGAGTAGACCTTTAGCTCAATATCTGAAGTATATGAATAAAACAAACCTTCATTCATGGTCCCCTTTAGGTACTTGAGGACTCGCTTGGCCGCTTCCATATGTGGTCTTCTCGGCTTATGCATAAACTGACTCAATATGCTAACACTATAGCATATATCCACCCTTGTGAGTGTTGCATAGTTCAAACTTCCAACCAAGCTTTGATAGCTTGTGATGTCTTCAATTGGCTCTCCTTCATAAGCACTAAGCTTATGATTTTGCTCCATAGGTGTACCTGCACACTTGGTATTTTCCATCTTGAACTTGACGAGCATGTCATGGACATACTTCCTTTGTGTGATGTATATACCTGAATCTGTGTAGATCAACTCCAATCCAAGAAAATAAGTGAGTGGTCCGAGGTCACTTATTTTGAACTCCTCCTTCATTTGACTCTTTACCTGTTTGATTCCTTCAAGATCATTGCCTGTGATAATAATATCATCAACATACACACATAAATAGATCACTTCAGATCCATTCCTCTTTATGAACAAAGAGGTATCCGCCTTGCTAGCTTTGAATCCTTGGTCCTGCAAATAAGTAACCAATCTGAAATTCCAAGCTCTTGGAGCTTGCTTCAATCCATACAAAGCTTTCTTTAGTTTGCATACATAGTTAGGATGATGTGCATCCTCATATCCAGGAGGTTGTGCCATATACACTTCCTCAGAAATCCATCCATTCAAGAAAGCATTCTTTACATCAAGTTGATAAAGATTCCAATTTCTAGATGCAGCAAGACTAATGACAACCCTAATTGTAGGCATTTTTGCAACAGGAGAGAAAGTCTCCTCATAATCAATACCATGGGTTTGAGCAAACCCTTTAGCAACTAACCTTGCTTTGTGTCTATTTATACTTCCATCTGGATTCCTCTTGATTTTGTATATCCATCGAGATCCGATTATCTTCATAGATGGCTTGTTAGGTACAAGCTCCCAAGTGTCATTCTCCTTCAAGGCTTCCATTTCTTCATCCATTGCATCTCTCCAAGCTTTCTTGCTTTGTGCTTCTTCGAATGTGGTAGGTTCTTCATTGGTTGAATCCTTTGCAATGTAGATTGAGTGCTTGGTGACCAAAGAAGTATCATAACCAAACCTCTCTGGTTTCTTCTTCTCCCTCGAAGACCTTCTAAGTGGTTGATGTGAGCTCTCGGGTCCATATGTAGCATCCTGCATCTTTGCTTTACCTTTGTTCTTCCATAGCTTTAGTCTTTCCAAGTCTTCTAGGTCAATCTCCGAATCACTTTCTTCAATCTGCTTTGGCTCCTTTGGTTGAAGTGATGGAAAATCTTCATCCAAGTCATATGGCAGCTTCACTTTCCTGTCATCATCAAACCATGATTTGTTTTCATCAAAAATTACATCTCTACTCACAGAAAATCCTTTATTGGTTGGATTGTACAATCTATATCCTTTTTGGTTTTGATCATAACCAATGAATACACACTTCTCTGCCTTGGGATCCAATTTCCCTCTTACTTGAGAAGGAATGTGAGCATAGGCTAAGCATCCAAAGATTTTACAATGCTCTAGACTAGGTCTTCTTCCATTCCACACTTCATATGGAGTGGTTCCATCTAGTGACTTAGATGGAAGTCTATTTATGAGATATGTGACTGTCGACACAGCCTCTGCCCATAGGTAGTTCGGCAATCCCTTTTCATTGAGCATGGACCTTGCAGCTTCGACAATAGCTCTGTTCCTCCTCTCTGCTACACCATTGAGTTCGGGTGTATACCTTGTAGTGACTTCCCTTTTAATGCCTCTTTCATGCAAGAAGGCATCAAATTCAGAAGAGAAGTATTCTCCTCCACCATCTGATCTGAGTCGTTTCAAAGTCCTACCTGTTTGGTTTTCAACAAGAGCAATATACTTCTTAAAGCAATTAAACACTTCGTCCTTGTGCTTCATGAAAAACAGAATGGTCCACCTGCTACAATCATCTATGAAAGACACATAATATCTTGAGCCTGATATAGATGGCTCCTTACTTGGACCCCACACATCCGTGTGCACTAGATCCAAAGGATTTTGATACATATATCCTTTCTTATTGAAAGGTTGTCTATGAGCCTTGCCGAGTTGACAAGCTTCACACTTATAAATCATGTGTTGCCTTGTGATATTAGGCAAACCAAGTACACTTTGGTCCCTGCAAATCTGTTTGAGTGTCCTCTCACCAATGTGAGCAAGCCTTTTGTGCCATATCTCCAACTCTGTTAGAGTTTGAGATCCATAGCTAAACAAAGCTATGTTCTTTGTATCTTCCACTTCAAAAGTGAAAAGCCTTCCTGTCTTTTCTCCTTTGGCAATCCTTCGAAAGCCTTGCCTTGGGTCTTCAACATATGCTCCAAATCGATTGAATCTAACCTGCAATCCTTTTTCAACAATCTGTCCAACACTTATTAAATTTTTGGTAATTGTAGGGACATACAAGACTTTGCTTAAGAGGTTCATATTCCCATCTGATGTCTTCACATTACCTATCTTCTCCACTGAGTGCTTTGTGTCATCTCCTGTCTGCACTTCATGCTTGTTATGAGGATCTTCCAAATCAGAAAGTAAAGCCACATTTCCTGCTACATGGTTCGAGCATCCCGAATCAATGTAAAATATGTGATCATCATCCTTACCCTTCTTCGTTGATAGATTCATAATCAATAATGAATCTTCTTGACTTTGGTCCTCTGCATAGTTATTGTAATCTCTTCTTCCTCTATGGCCACTTTGATAGTTGTTGTTGTTGTTGTAATTGTTGTTGTAGTAGTTGTTGTTGTAGCCTCCATTGTACCTGCCTCTATTTGATCCATAGCCACCTCTATTGAATCCTCTTCCTCTTGAGTTCCTCGGGTTCCTGAAACATTCTTCAGTAGTATGGTTAGATAAGCCACATATGTTGCAAGGTTGAGATGATTGGAATCTCCCCCTGCCTTGCTTTCCACTTCTGCCTCTTCCTCTAGCTCGTCCTCTACCTGCAAAGTTTGCTTGGAAAGAGCTTCCTTCATCTTCATTCTTTCTATTCTTTGACTTGTCCTTGACCTTAGCTTTATCAGAATATAAGGCAGAAGTTTGATTACCTCTTGAGGACTCACCACCTTTGCTAATCTTTGCTTCATGAGTGAAGAGTTGGCCCATGAGTGTGTTGAGGTCGGGTACATGCATATCCATGTATAAATCCATGGCTGTTGTGAATGACTCCCACTTGTCGTCTGCTTTGATTCCATTCATGATTTGTCTTATGATTTGCTCCTCTTCAATTACCTCTCCAATGCTTCCAAGTTGGTCGGAAATCTCCTTCATCTTTGTGACATAATCAGTCACATTTTGCTTCGGGCTTTTCTTCATTGTTGTGAACTCCATCCACAATTGGTTCTTCCTTGCTCGAGTGTTGGAAGAGAAGAAAGAAGCAAGTGCATTCCAGGTTTCTCTTGATGTCTTGCATCCCTTGACATGAGGTAAAAGAAAATCAGAGATTGAGTTTAGAATATAGGACCTTGCAAGTGCATCCTTCGAACACCAATTCGAAAGTCCTTCCACTTCTTCATGTGATGGTTGCCCTTTGTTCCTCATGGTTGGCATTGCTTCATCTCCGGATATGAATCCATATAGATTCCTCCCTTGAAGGTAAGCCTCCATCCTTAGAGACCATGCCGGATAGTTGTTTCGATCCAATTTGTCAATTGTTGATGGAAATCCATCTCCCATGTTGCTTGACTATGCTCTGATACCACTGTGAAGAGAGATGGTGGATGCAATCCAAAGATGAGTAGGTGCCGCTATAACCAGCTTCACACCAGCCAACTGAGACTTCAGAGTTGATTAGTAGACCCTTTGAGCTTCCTAAATCCACCAAAATATCAGCCAAGTACTTTGGAACATGTATCCCAAAAGTTTAAGTCAAGACCGACAAGTTGCGAAATGACTAGCTCCCAAAACTTGCTATTTTTGGACATACACCTGCTGGAAAAAATGAACAGTGCTCTCAACCTGGAAGGAATTAGAAAAATTCCTTTTGGGCATAGCAAATAGACTTAGCAAACTTCCTATTCCAAGTTAAAACACTTCAAATGATGGACTGAGCACTGAGAACAAGTTTCATCAAGTTCTGGAACATTCCCACAATTCTCGGGGCTCTGCAGAGATAGACCAGTAAGCAGTAAAATGCAGATATCTCCAAAAGTATAAATCCAATGACCTTGAAAATTTATAGGTAGAAACTAGACAGTAAGAGCTATCCAACGCACTTTAAAACACTGAAAAAGGTTCAGTAAAACTCGAGATATGACCTTCTGAAGTTACTGCTCTGAGTGAGTATAGCAGAGAACAAAACAGAGAGGTAGATGATAATAAATGTATAGATTCACATATGATTACAACCACATTGGCAATGAATCTTTGCACAATGGGAGTAGAATGATAGAGCTATGGAGTAAGCTCTTCAATCTCTACAAAATGACATGAAGTGGTCACGTACAAGGCTTGCTAATTGCCTCTTCCTTCTTGCTCCTTTTATAGCAATTCTTGGAGGGAGTTTTGAATTCGAATTCGAATGGCTCCACCTAAAAGTGATCCCCAAAGTTAGGAGAGATTCCCTCAGCTCAAAAATTCGTGATTTTGGTAGTTGGAGCCACGAATTTGCTTTTACATCATGGATGAGGTAAGCCATCCTTTTACTTTTTTCTTTTTCCATTTACAAGAGATAAAATGTACTCTTTTACAAGAGGTGTTCACATGACTACTCATGTGACTTACAAATGAGGATAATATCAAGCATATCAAGCATGTAGGCTTGGGCAAAATGCACCAACAATATCAGCCTAACCTCTCCGCGGATTGAAAATTACGAGGTGGAGCTCCTCACATTGGTACTTCCATTGTGCTAGAGTGACAATGGAAAGTGAGTGGACAAATTGAAGAAAGCCAGTAGTGCTTGTCAAAGTAGAAGAATTTTTGTTCCTACATGATATTGAGAAGGCATTCGGTCTATGCCTCGACAAATGCCTAAGTATTTTCTACTCGACCTCAGATGTTCCCATGGACAATGCTTTTGACATAATTGAAAAGACAACCATTCCATTTGGTGATTCAGTTGCAGACACCATTGCATCTGTGTGTGAAGAGATTTTGAGTGATGCCAATCAAAATTCCACTGAAGAAGATCTGGTCATAGCAAGGGAAAGACTTTTGGAGGAGAAGATTTCAACATCCCCTATTCTGGAGCAAAGTGGTATGGCTCACTCTTCCATTCCACTAGATGCAATGGGAAGAGGATAAAGATAGGCTTCAAGATATAAGTATCTAATGACATTCATGATTGACTTTGTCTCATATTTGTACAAGATGTAAGTATCTAATGAATTTTATGATTGTCTATGTGTAGGAAGCATTTGAAGTCGATAAATTCACAACAAGGAGTGGTGGTGATTTTGTTTCCCGTGGTAGTGGCTGGCTCTTCCTTGGCATACTACATTGGAAAATTGCCAAAGGAAGATTTTGTTATAATCCACAAGGACTTTTTCCCTCAAGGACACTTCATGACTTGGTGTCTGTAGGCGTCGAGCAAAATTTTGTGCCTATCTACAATAATGCAAGGAACCAAGCGTGTAATTTTGGTTAGGAAGTCATTTTCCCTTACTACCCTAGGAGTTAACTTTAGAGGAAAAATATTAGGTCAAATAAGAATAACTTTGGGTCTTGCGTTGACAGACCCCCATTTAATATCCCAATTAGTTTTGAATTACAAATTGCAACTATCTTTTCAGGAAGAAAGAATGTAGTGGAGAGGCTCAAGGCCAAGAGCCAATTGTAAAAATTTATAATACCAATTATTCTTTTTTCAATTTCCATGTACATTCAATTGTCTATTGTGTCTTTATGTTTTTGACAACTTCATAAGTTTTGCATAGTTAAATCATTCTTTTTTCAGTAGTTCCTTTTAAATGATGTTGCCCAAAATGCTTGTAGTGGCCTAGGAATGCAAAAAAAAGGCCTACGACATAAACACGGGGATGAGCCCTGCAAAACTTTTGCAGGGCACATTCCCGTATTTCTATGTCATGCCTTTTTTTATGTATTCTTAGGCCATTGCAAGCAATATAATCACCAAATAAACACCCCATGTACATGAAATATTTCCTTAACTTGATAAAATGTGTGGAAGACTAGGATACTCATGTGCAATGACTTCAAAGACACTTACATACAAGAAATAGACTTCAAAACATGTACACTAAGACACAAACAATTGGGAGAGCAAATATAATAAGAAGAAGATTATATTAATCATTTGGGATATACATAAAGTTCTCAAAACAAGAGAGTTTACAAATGTTAAGGGTTATTGCCTCTAATCCTTCTAGCGAGCTTCATATCTTTAGGTTGTATTGTCACTCTCTTTGCATGGATAGCACACAAGTTAGAGTCCTCCAACATTGAGATTAGATACGCCTTTGCAGCTTCTTGGAGGGCTTCAATGGCTATCTCTTGAATACAAAGTCCACCACAATAGCTTTGGATCTTCCTTCACAACTCTTGCAAAAGACCTTCGTGGAATAAGAACCTCCACAGACTTTTGATAATGTTGAATCTCTGCAAAGGCTCTGGTTTGCTTTCTGTGCTTTTTCCATGCTCTTGCATTTGGAGGGATGTTGGGTTTTGGTCATTGTGGCTTACAGCGTGGTTGATAGTTCTTCTTTCTTCTTGGAGCACGCCTAGATGGTCATGCCTCATCATTTACCTGATCTGCATGACTTTGCTCTCTTTCTTCAATTGGTCTTTGTCCTTGTCATGCGGGGAGTGTCTTGCCTCCTTGTGTTACTCGATGGTTCACCGGGATATGATCATGGGTCCATGGTGGCTCGTCAATAATTTCTTCATCAGAGGAACTCTCTAAATTTTATGTTGTCTCCAATACAATTTGTCTTCGTCCTTGTTGTTTGGGCCTTGCCTTGAATGATGTCATTTGTGGGGGCTCATCATCATATATAGAAGGGGAAGATTGCATTTCTTGTGTTACATCTCTCTCTTGTTGTGAATCTTTATTCCCCCACGATGGAATGCTACCAGAGTGTGTCCCTACACCCCAGTTTGGTCTAGAAGAGTGGCTTGTGGTTCGACGCTTCTTGTGGGGTGTCATCCATGGTGGGCACTGGGTACCTTGCACATGGCTAGGGTAGATGACATGATCCTTTCTAACAGTTTGCTTTGTGCGTGCCATTCTCTTAGGATGTAAAGTGGTAAAATGAAGACGAACACTTTTATTTATAACCTTTCACTTAAGATTTGTCCTGTTCACATTTAAATGGATAAAAATTAGTTTTAAAACATTAAAAGAATATTTAAAAAAACATTGAAAATTTATTTGAAGAGAAAGGAGTTATAAAAACCTTGAAAAAAGTTTTCATAAGAAATAATGCATTTTAAGACTTGGGAAACTATTTCCAAGCAGAACGCTCGCGAACTCTTTGTGCATGCCATTCGGCATGATGTAGTGGTCTTGATGATGACATCCACTTCTCTCTTGCAATATCATGTTGTATCTTTCTTGAAATCTTTGCTATTCATGACTCGCATGCTCGTTCCATTACATATTTTTTAGCGAATGTCATACGAAAAAACCAATTGAACATTTTTTCTAAATAGTTTGATTGCAGTAGACCACCTCCATGATGGGTGTTTTTAAAGTAAACACCTCTAGCTCTGTAATGTTACTTCTCCATTCCTTGTGTACTAAAAATGTCTAGTGATCCATATCGATCATAAAATATGCTCCATGTGCAAAAAGAATATGCTATGGTCTGGTCAATAAGATATACACATGGTATTTAAGACCAAATAAAAAAATGTAAGAAAAACTTACTATGTAATGTGTAATTTGTTTTGTCCCCATGATAAGATGAATGATTGTGTTGAATAAAACTTTAACACCAAATAAACTGTAGTAGGGGTACCTTTGATTGTTGAACTATAAAAGTGAACCATTGCTTGTTGAAGCTTCTGAAGATCCACAAATATATCGTTGAATTTAGTGTAAGTAAATCCTTGTGTAGACAGGATCTTTGATTGCTTCTTGGGAATATTTGGATGATAAACAGATAGTGTCTTCTATAAATAAATATTGTCCAATAGTACGAGTCACATCCTTATTAGAAGTTTTTTTTTATAGACACTTTATATGGGCATGGAAATATACTTTGAGAAATACCTTGTGCTTGTAAGGCTTGCATCAGAAGAGTGTACAATGTAGTATAGCCATTTCTAATGATGCCAGCCTCGTCACATATTGCTTGCACATCTTGCACTTTGGTAAGGTTTTTTAGCTTCTATGAAAACTCAGCTTCAACAACAACAACTCTAATACACTTTCCTATGGGTGTGTCTATAGCAGAAGTGAACTCTTTTCTATTTATACAACTATTCATTAGTTTGAACTAGTCTTGTGTTGTTGATGAAGCACTTATGTCTTGAATAAATGACCTACACAATGAAAGATTCCATTACAAATCTTCATTAGAACATATAAAAGTATAAAAAAAAACACTCACCTTGTTGCATATATACATCGTTTGCATGCTCCACCACTTATTGAAAGAGCTTCAAAGGATGATAATGCTCTTTTCCTATATCTCATACCGAGTGGAGTTTCTTTCAGCTGCTGGAAATTAGCATTTAACTTTGAAATTGTGCTTTCCTTTGCTTCCATATCCTGTTCAAAATCTACAAGTTTTTTTTGTAAAGATATGATTGTGCTTTCTAAAGTGACCACCTCATATGATGGAGTTGATTTTGTTGGAACCAATAGTGAGCAATAGCATGTGAATGTGTAGATAATTGCTTGTAGTAACCTAATAGTCCAGCTTCACCTGCACCAATGAACTAAAGTAAAGTTGAGAGGTTATGGAATGTTGGATGGTAAGAAGATATTGGATCATGAGGATATAGTGAACCTTGAGTCCAAAGATCAATACTTTTTTCTCCAGCTACATGACGTTCATTTTGAGAATTGACATCATTGCTGCATTGTGTATTTGGAGCAAACTTTATAGACACATGAACATGGATACTTGTTGATGCAAGAGCATGAGGACATTCTACTATGAAGTTTGTGATACATGTCAACACTATCTTTGCTAATGACCAAGAATATCAAAAACAAAGTGGAAATTTGGTTGGAAGGTACTCTAAAGCATATGTTTTGCTTAGAAAAATATGTTTTATTGTATGTGTATGGGTTAAAGTGTATTTCTCCACTGTGTATGGCTAAAAATGATGAAATTTGAAAAAAAGTCATTTTTTGGGGAAAGCATAGTCACGGATTTATGGATGTGGCACTTACTTTTGGAGGGAGCTTGAAAATTATACTTTTTCTAAAAGAAACTTTAAAAAATGGGCCCAAAAAAGTGACTTCTGACATATATTTAAAAAATTAGCTCTTTTGAGCTAAAATACATTGAAAATGAGACCTTAAAAAAAATTCATTTTTTTATTCAAATACATGCACGAGTTTGATGATGTGGAAAGTAGATTCTCTTGCTCTCTCTCTAGAAGAAGAAAGGGAGAGGCCTACTAAAGCAAAAAAAAAGCCTACTCTAGCCTACTAAAAAGTGCCCTATTAAATGCACCGTCCCCTTAAACAAGAACAAAATTAAGCTTAATCCCTAAAAATTAGGGATCCTTACAAGGCCCATGCAAGGTCAATTTTTCCTCTAATGCTGACAAGAAGACCATTGGCACTAAGTGGGTATACAAGTTGAAGCATAAGCCTAATGGAACAGTTGACATGTATAAGGCTAGGCTTGTTGCAAAGGGTTATGCTAAAAAAAGATGCATTGATTTTTATGAGACATTTGATCCTACATGCCGAATGACTACTATTCATAGCATGTGTGCATTTTCAACTCATCATGGTTGGAATGTACATCAATTGGACATTAAAATTGCATTTTTGAATGGTGACTTGCATGAAGAAGTGTATATTTTTTAGCCTTATGGCTTTGTGCAGAAAGGGCATGAAAACCAAGTGTGGAGGTTGAAAAAGGCATTACATGATTTGAAGCAAGCACCACATGCTTGGTATGAAAAGATACATGCATACCTGATTGCACATGGTTTTGAGGACAATCCAACTCAGATTACTTTATATGTTAAGCATGAAAATGATGTGCTTCTGATAATTGTTGTGTATGTTAATGATTAATGCTCCCTGGTCCTCATGAGAAGCTGTTTGGCTCCTAAGCTCACGAAACAAATGATTATACGAGACTTTATGTTGTTCAAACCCCTCGGAATTGATCCACTTGGATTACCTAGAGCCCACAATTATCTCGCAATGGATTCTTCCTATGTCTATGCACTAGCCATAAATTCCCGGCAGACGCACCAAAATGTTACGCCTCTTAGTCCAAGGGAAAGATACATATATATTCTGCCCAACTCCTGGAAGTCAGTCGAGTCGTATTGCTTGAAGGTCGCAATTATATCTTCAATATGTAATTTCACTCCCTCAACAACTACCTCGTGCACACTCGTACTTATGTACGCTTGCTCTTCCCAGATCCTTTTCACTCATGCACATGCCTATGTACACTTACATCTTCTACCTCCCCGTCCATATAAACCCAAACCTACGTGCATTCACTTCCTCATATACTCTCCCACATGGACACTCGCACGCACTTTTCGACTATCTACCACTTCAAAGCAGACCAACAACCTCTCAAGACTTGAAGTCAAATGACCGAATCATCAAACATACCCAATCTTATCACGGAAACAAACTCACCCACATATTGCATATGCCATCTGTATTGTAGATTCTTCTCTAGTATATCAGTCTCAAATTATTTTTACATTAAAAAGCATGCACATCAGCATAAAAATTAGGAAGTTAGAAACCACGTTGAAAAAGTATGGCAGTTTTCATCATGAAAGAAATGTCTAATAACCTCATATGAACGTATCATTAACTGAGATCCATTCTTTTGCAAAGCACCCCAAGCAGCCTTGCTTAAATTTGAAGATGTCAAAAGGAACCACGCTAAATCTTGTCCATTGAAGCGCACATATGATTTGAAATGAGGCATTGCATGGTTTCTGCCAGTATGTTCCGCATGCCATCTTGCCCAATATTTTTTAGGAAATCCTTCTCTACGTTTTTTAGAGGACTTGGATTTGCATTTCCAGCAACATATCCCTCAATTGAGCATCTTACGTCTTCAACAGTAGGCCACAGTATCTGTATACGCCCTCCTATCGAAATGATGGTTTTCGAGTATTGATCGCAGCTTCATATGACCCCATTTTCTAAGCTTCTGACCTTGATGGTAACCTGGTACAGAAGCAACGAGTCTTACCTTTGCTTTGCTGAAGTCGAACTTTCTGAAAAAGGAAGCATTGACCTTCATTTGACCACTTCCAGGGACATGTACGTTGCATCCATTCCACTGCAAAGCTTCTAAGTACTCAACAAAATCCTCCTCAAATAAAGATGTGCATCCTTTTGTGTCTTCATTCTTGTAAGGAAAATCTTGCATCCAAAGCCCTTGAGTTTTATTGTTCCAATCCACATAGATCAAATTTGCTGTATGCACTATCACACGCACTCCTTTAAGCGATCTAATGAACCTCCACTTTCACCATGTACAATCACCACTTGTGGGATTCGTTCGAGAAGTGGACATGCTCTCATATGACATGTGGTCTTTCTCTTCAAGTTTAGGTCCTCGTAACATTTGCACTAATAACAATGTGATATATGCTGTGAGTTCTTCAGACTATTTGCCCCTACACGCAGCTGTTTCCACCTGCAGCCACGGGCAGATCTGCTGCCAACTTTCCACAATCTCTCTTGCAGTATGTGCTGCAAACTCTTCAGTATGTTTACGCCTCTCCATTTCTTCAGTATGTGTTTCGAATTCTTAACAATGTTTGCCCTCGAGTATGTGCTAGAAATTCGTCTGTATGCTTGCCTCTCAACGCACGTGTTTGGCCCTGTTTGCCTTTGCACACACTGCTATGTGACACGCTCCTGTTTGCCCCTCACGCACAATCCAAAGGGCACTCTAATCATGGCCATTAGTGTATGCACAAAATACGTCAATAGCTACCTGTGGCCTCCCCTCCGCCAGTAGCGCTCGAAATGGAAAGTAATTCTGCAGTAGCTCCAACCATTTCCCATGGAACGCGCCTTCATCACCAGCGGCTCCTACAACCCCACATGCGTCTGGCTACATAACATCTGCTCAGCCATCGCCACCCGACCGTCGTCCAGGCAGAAGCGAGGAGTGCGGCTGGTTGAAGAAGCAGAAGTACATGGGCTAGTTCATCTGGCTTGTAGAAGTTCAATGCCTCCGTCCGAGTTTTTAGGTAATAGCCTTAGGTCTGCACACACATCCCTATGATATCCAGCAAAACTTTCCCTTTCAGAGAAGAACTGCCCCCTCGGTGCTGCCGCCCACGTCAGACACCGCCGCCTTCACTTCTTCTCCCTGTATAGCTTAGCTGCCATAGGACCAAAAAACCCCCCTTTATCTGTTCGTGATAACAACGAGAGAGAGAGAGAGCCACCCTTTTGCTGTCGCCCAGAGATAAAGGCATCCCCCCCTCTCCTTTCTTCCGGATAACGGACTACCACCACAGGGCAGTCACAATGATGGACACAATAATCACTTACACTTCCTAATCGAGCGTCTCATATATATCAACCCAGCCGTTCATGGTAGTGAAAACGTAAGCTACCAACATTTTTAAGCAATATCCAGCACACAACCCCCCGGCACCACCAACAAGCAGCCATCCTAACAAAGCCCCATAGAGTCAAAATATTTGATGCAACACCTAGAAAGGAGTATGAATATCCTTAACGCCTCAAGGGTGCTTCCTCCACAATCACTGCACCTTCATCCGTAGCATCTGCATTATGCTGTTTTTCCTGAACTTCATCCACATGTACATCATGCCACTCCTCTTTTACTTTGTCTTTGGTAACTTCAGCTTCATGAGGGAGTTGTGACTGCTCATAATTTTTTTCTCTAAAAAGTGTATAGCCAACAAAAAGTGCACTAGCAACGAGTGAAGACATCAAGATTGCCCGGTGCCGGTACCAAATG
Organism: Ceratopteris richardii; assembly: GCA_020310875.1. Lineage (NCBI taxonomy): Eukaryota > Viridiplantae > Streptophyta > Polypodiopsida > Polypodiales > Pteridaceae > Ceratopteris > Ceratopteris richardii. The sequence goes on from CM035418.1 coordinate 178,425,959, forward strand.
GGTTTCCTAGGCTCAGTAGGTATGGTCGAAGTAGAAACACTCTTTGCACCTTCATCATTTCGAGAAGATGTAGGACCGACAGGCGAGGCACCTCCATGCTCAATCCCTTTTCTCCACATCCCTGCAATCAATCTCCACATGTTTCTCATCAATCACCCAATCTACTCTGCAAGTACCTGAAATCAAACATATTTTCCTACCAAATAGAACCACATTAGTGCATCAAAACCAACCATTTTGTGGGCTAACATACTCCCCTCTTCTTAATTGCGAAGTCGTCCTCGACGAGCGATATGCTACCTGCACTCCAGTTCCAACATGTGATCATCACTCAATCAAATACAAATCTTACCTTACATGACTATACTCTTCTTCCTCAATGTAGCACCTGAAATCATACTCATACAATCATTTGTTAGTACCAAAATCCAATCATTTCACTTACCATCTTTGTCCATCTTCTCGCATCTTCATTGACATGTCCACCTGTCTGCAACTTCATTAAAACATTAGAACCTTTCTTCATCAAATCACAATATGTACAACCAAAATGAAAAGAAAATCATATCCTTGATCCACATCACACATATATACTCAGCACACACATCATGATCCGCGTCACACATGCATTCTCGTCACGAACAACACACATGCAAGCAAAAAACCCATCCACATTCCCTCTCGTCGCTCTTCTAGACTATTCGTTCAACACGTCACGAATCTCTACTCCACATATCAACACACTTTCTACACACACCATATATAATCAAACCATTTCCCACTTCCATTTTTCGTTTCTAGCTGGGTTCTCTCGCCGATTGTTCATTCCCCTTCTACCTAGGGTTTCCACTACCCGCTTGCCTTCCTGTCTATCTCTCTGTTTTTCTTGCTCGTCAACTAGATCAGATGCTAGGTCACCTCCACACCACTCTAACTTGATGGATACACGACAGGGACCACTCAAGCCTAACACGAGCTCACTCTAACAAGATCACTCTTCGTCGACGCGATTCCGAACTTCACAAGTCATTGCACCACCTAAGAGCCAAACTGAACACTTCCGAAAGGTTTGCAGACAAACAATGCAGTTAGCACGATTGGATTCCTCAAGTCCAAGCTTTCCATAGACACATCGCAACCAAAACCCTAGCCGAGCTTAAGCTTTAATTTGACAAGTTTCATCGGGAGCCCACACATAACCCAAATCCCCACAACACAAACACAGATATTCCCATCCGAGCATCATGCTCTCTCACCTCTCTTCTGTCCCCCCTCGAGCGAGGAATTCTTCTCATTCATTTTTTCCACATATATATATATATATTTTTCCTCATTTTCCACCTATTTACTCACACTTGCCGGCCTACGCCGAAGCTGGATGCGACTCGTGGACTCGACCACCCGATCAAGTTTGTTCCACCCATCTACCAACCCAACGCAGCGCGCAACACACAGACGTCCACAAACTCCACACCACCCCACAGCCCTCCACCACTCCACACCACCCCACAACCCTCCACCACTCCACACCACCCCATAGCCCTCCACCACTCCACACCACCCCACAGCCCTCCACCACTCCATGACCCCCCACACAACTCCACACCACCCCATAGCCCTCCACCACTCCACACCACCCCACAACCCTCCACCACCCCACAGCCCTCCACCACTCCACACCACCCCACAACCCTCCACCACTCCACACCACCCCACGTCCCTCCACCACTCCACACCACCCCACGGCCCTCCACCACTCCACACCACCCCATAGCCTTCCACCACTCCACACCACCCCACGGCCCTCCACCACTCCACACCACCCCACGGCCCTCCACCACTCCACACCACCCCACGGCCCTCCACCACTCCACACCACCCCACAGCCCTCCACCACTCCACACAACCCCACAACCCTCCACACCACCCCACAACCCTCCACCACTCCACACCACCCCATGACCCTCCACCACTCCACACCACCCCACAACCCTCCACCACTCCACACCACCCCATGGCCCTCCACCACTCCACACCACCCCACGGCCCTCCACCACTCCACACCACCCCATGGCCCTCCACCACTCCACACCACCCCACGGACCTCCACCACTCCACACCACCCCATAGCCCTCAACCACTCCACACCACCCCACAGCCCTCCACCACACCACAACCCCCCCACAAACCCCACAAATCCCACATTTTTCCACGACCTCACATAAGGCTCTCATACAATTTTGGATGGATATTTGGAGGATCATTTCTTAACCAAACCCTATAGTGTTATATATCGTTGGAAAGCCAACTCCCCATAACTCACCCCTATTCCCACCCAACACACAAACCCCACAAACCCCACACAACTCCACACAACTCCACACCCGTCCACAACCCTCCACAAACCCCATAATCTTTCTCAACTCCCCACAACTCACCTCCCATACCGCCCACTAAATATGAAGGATCAAAAGCTACTACAAAAATTAGGTGAAGGATGTGCTTCTCAAGGTCATTCAAATATCACGGGCGGCACAAAATGAGGATCTCAGCTTGCATGCAAAAGTGATAGTAAAAGTGTAAGTGGTAAAAGTGAAAGTGGAGAAATGACTATTGTAGCCAACCATTCATGAAGACTGCCTAATTTTGAGGATCCAATTCAAGACTGGTGGCATATTTGATCTACCCCTCCAATTTTGGGCAATCAATCGGCACATGATCAGTGGACGTGAGGAATCGGCAAGGCCCTCTTGGCCTATTGGAGCCTATAAAAGCAATGGATTTGTGTTCATTTGGGATACATTCAAATACACACATTTACATACATACGTACAGACGTCCTCTCTTTGCACATTGTGGCTTCCAGCCTACTGTAGGAAGTCACTCTGTGGTGAGGATACAGAGTGTGGGCTTCCCAGTGGAGGGCTAATAGCACTATAGTGTGAAGAGAGTGGCTTGGTTTTTTCATTCAGTGAGAGTCATTGGTATTTCGTGCTCTTTCCCTTAGAGCAAGTCTTCATACTTTGTATTGATCAGTGCTAGTCTGCATCTAGTTGTGTCCATTGTACGGATTGGAAGAAAACCTTGTATTGATGTTGTTTAGTTCTGGAGTGGCATGTTAGCCCAGAGCATGAACTTTTGAGTATCTCTTTTGCCTATATTGTAATTATCTGATTTGAACTAAGGAGTTGATGGTCTTCCATCATTGTCATTTTGTCATTAATACTTTCTTGAGTATTCACAACTTTGTGCAACCATTGATATCTGCCTGCTCACAGAAGTGTTAAAGCATATATTTCCCTAAGGAGAACCTCCCTTGAGTAGGTGAAGTACTGAAATGCTTGTTGCATGCTCCTATTAAAAGTAGATACCCCAGTACCTCCTCTACAGTTTGGCACGCACGGTGGGACACTTGCATTTCTGTGAGAGACCCTGAGGATAGTAAATAGTCCTCTTTTTCAGTATTTTTGCCCTATTGCATTTGCAGGTAGGTACATGACCCATACGCGAGCAGATAAAGAGCCTCTTCGTATAGGAAGGAGCCTTAAGAAGTCAACTATATCTTCAACTAGTGAACCTTCCTCCCCTCTACCCTCTTTGAATTTATCTATTGAATTCGGTGCGACACCACTATCAAAGGAGAAGCATAGTAGAACATTAGACTTCTCCTTAGATACGTCAGAAGAAACACCAGTGCAAATGGAGGATCTCTCTCATTTACTCTCCAGACTCAATATCAAGTTCCCTACCTTCAAGGGACAAGCTTATGAGGTTGCTGATGATCATGTGAGGAGGTTCATCTCCTTATGCCATGGACGAGGTCTGCAGAATAGAGAGGATGCAATGTTGGTACTCTTCCCATCCACATTGGAAGGCCTTGCTGAAAAATGGTACAGTCAATATGCAGATGGCCATTTTGCTACATGGGAGGCTCTGAAGATGGCATTCTCACAGACATTTCGACCTAGTGACTCCTCGAAAAGAGCTCTAGACCAGCTCGAGAATCTAAGGCTAAGATCAGGTGAATCCTTTCATGAACTTCACACTAGAACAAAAGCACTTGTTGCACGTCTGCCACATGCTCCAGGTGAATTCTTGGTTAAAAAATGGATAGAAAAAGCTCTGCCTAGGTCATCTCAGCAGAAGCTACGTGAGTCTCTTAGATTGGATGCAACCCTCAATGATTTTGTTGCAGCAGCATCACGCATTGAAGAAGCTAGGCAACATTTTGAAGGGGATACACAATCGAATTATGCTGCAGAACTAGACCCTATTGGGCAACTGAGGAAGGAACTGGAGGCATTGAGAATGCAACAAAATCAACAGGAAGAGAAGGTCTTTCCACCACTGCGTCGCACTGATGATGAAGTAGCCCAACTTCGCCGTGAGATTTGTGGACCACTCAAGATATAAGAAGGCAGATTTGGTGCACAATATGTAACAACAATGGGCATTCCAATGCTAATTGTCCTAACAAGGTAAGTTGTCAATTTTATGGAAAGGATGGCCATGAAGCTAGAGACTGTTACTACCTCAAGGGTACACAACAACGAGGTAACTCTCAAGCCTTGGATTCATATTATGCTAATACTTCAAATGCACCTAATAGAGAGGAGAGCAGACCAACGAAGCCCAGATATAATAGGCCTTTGATGTGCTACCGTTGTGGTGAGTATGGCCATATGTAAAACAGGTGTTCCCTTCCAGAAGATGCACCTCCTTGTCAGCATTGTCCCGAGGCTAAGGATCACTACACCAAAGATTGCCCAAGAAGCCAACCTGCTCCAATCCACATGATTGCAGTCTCTCCACAAGAAGAAGGTAGGACCACTCAGTCTTATGTTGTTTCATCTTATTCAATGCCCATGATGACTAGAGCCAGACAAGCGGCAACAACCCATAGAGAAGAACAAGAGGGAGTCCAGGATAAAGAAGAGGAAAAGAAGTCTGGGTGGAAGGGCCAAGAAGAAATTGAAGGAGCTTATGAAAGGATGGCTACTTCTCTAAGGGGCCAACCAACAACTCTGCAAGAAGACACTCATGAGGTAAACATTGAACAGATCTTGAAAGGTATTCATCACAAGGTTAGTCTATACGAACTTATAAGGATGGATTCAAAAATAAGAAGTGACTTATTGAAGATTATACACTCTGCTCACTTGATCCAATCACCCAGTATAGATGGTTTCATGGTTGATTTTCCCCCTGCACCCTTAGCAGACTACCAAAGCTCAAGATTATCTGTTTGTATAAAGGATGAAGCTCTCATAGGTGTGATCATAGATGGAGGCTCTGGTATCAATTTGATGCCAGATTTCACAATGAAGAAACTGAATTTGAACCCCACCAAGATGGCACCATTCACAGTTACACTAGCAGATCAACATCGGGTTGCACCTCTTGGCATTATTGAAAAGGTACTGATGATAGTATAGGGTTGCCACTTTGTTCTAGATTTTGTTGTTATTGCACTTCCACAGGAGACTTCTTACCCTTTACTCCTGGGGAGACCTTGGCTAAGGCAAGCAAAAGCTTTGCAAGATTGGGGGAAAAACAAACTATGGATCTCAACAAGCACCAATAGCCAACTCCAATTACATTTGGAAGAAGGATTTGACTCAGGGAAAACTACTGGGTATACTGTGGACACTCAGGTAATGCCCTCTCTACCCCAAGAAGAAGATACATTATTGAATTGGATGATGGAAAGTGCAGAATGTTGCACGGTGGAAATCAGTGAAATAGAAGAAGAAGTTACGGATGAAGGAGTTGCAGGAAAAGGCCATGAAGATCACAAGGAGTTGGAAAATGAGAGTTTGCAAGAGAATAGAAATTATGAAGAGGCAAAAAATATAGAAGTACCCGGGATGGAAAGCTATGAGCGTGAGTGCAGAGAAGATCTTCCTTTTACGGATATACCTCAAGGATGGACCAGAGAACATATTACAGAATATAAGTTAAAGTCCACTCCTGCATACAGTGGAGATGTTTTCTCAAACAAGACTAGTTATGAAACACTAGTTCAAGAAATAAATCTAGGGGATGAAGAGAACCCTCAAGTAGTCCACTTGGCCTCTTGGCTATGGCATTATCCTTCTTTACTGCAGAAGGTAACTTCTTTACTTTTTACTTACAAAAATGTCTTCGCATGGTCCTACAAAGATCTAACAGGGATACCAGAGGAGCTTGGATTACACAGAATACCCTTAGTTGAGGGAGCCACGCCTGCAAGAAGTAGGCCGTATTGACTCAATCCAAAATATGCAGAGTCGGTAAAGTTGGAAGTTACAAAACTAGAAGAAGCAGGTATAATTGTTCCAGTAGAACATTCTAGGTGTCTTTCTTCTATGGTTATTGTACCCAAGAAAAATAATGGAAAAATAAGGGTTTGCGTTGATTTTCATGCCTTAAATAAACTGACTGTTCAAGATGGATTTCCTCAGCCCTTTTCAGAACAAGTACTTGAGGAAGTAGCCGGTCACACTTTGTATAGCTTCTTGGATGGTTTTAGTGGCTACAATCAGATAGTGATCCATCCTGATGATAGGGACAAAACAACCTTTGTTACTCCATGGGGCACTTATGTTTATACTCGCATGGCTTTTGTTTTGAAGAATGCACTAGCTTCATTTAATAGAGCAATGTATCTGATATTGGGCAAGTGGTTAACAACCTTTCTCCGCATTTTCATGGATGACTTTTCAGTATTTTCAGGCACAGATAGAAGAGAAGCAGTTCAAGATTTCCATGATCATTTGGAAAATCTAAAGGAAATCTTTGAGCAATGTCTCAAAATAGGTTTGAAGTTAAATCCTGCTAAATGTCATTTTTTGGTCACCAAGGGCACTCTTCTTGGTCACATAGTATCTGCTGAAGGGATAACGGTTGACCCTGCAAAGGTTACTACTATTCTATCCATGCCTATTCCACAAAGCCCAAACAAAGTACAAAGTTTTTTGGGCCATGCAGGATATCATAGAAGATTCATACGAATGTATTCAGAAATAGCTAAGCCCTTATCAAGGCTTACCAGTAAAAAGGTCCCTTTCTCATGGAGTGTTGAAGCGGAGAAAGCATTTTGTGAACTGAAAATGAGGTTATGTACTGCTCCACTTTTAAGTGTTCCTAACTGGTCATTAAAGTTTCATGTGCATACAGATGCTAGTCTTCATGCTGTTGGTGCAGTTCTAGCTCAACCATCATCACACAAGGTTGATAGGCCTATCTCCTATGCCAACAGACTACTCACCCAAGTAGAAAGGAACCACAGTACGACCGAAAGGGAAGGCTTGGCTATTGTATTTGCTCTTCAGAAGTTTCGGCATTACCTTCTCGGTGTACATTTTATAGTCATATCCGACCATCAGCCCTTGAAGTACTTGATAAACAAGCCTAGAGTAGCTGGAAGGATTTGGAGATGGTTACTCCTCTTTCAAGAATTCAACTTTGATATTCATATAAGCCAGGAAGAGAGCACTACATGGCAGATCAAGTGTCTAGGACTGCAATGAGCTAGAAGGCAACAGGTATTAATGATGAATTGGTGGATAGTAATCTCTTTCTAGTGGCAATACAGACTGATTGGTATGATGGAATTCTCCATTTTCTCACTACTGGAAAACTCCTTGAACACTTGACACCTGTAGAAAAGAGAAGATTGCTCCTGAAAACCAAAGCACATTCACTTATAGATGGAAATTTATATAAATACTGTCAGGATGATATCTTGAGAAAGTGTGTTTATCCAGAGGAGGTAAATCTTTTGCTGGAGGCAGCACACAGTGAAGGGCATCTAAAGGGGGAAGAATTGGCTCACAGAATCATCCACAAGGGACTATGGTGGCCTCATATTTACAAGGATGCGATCAAGTTTGCTAAAGAATGCCACATTTGCCAGAGATGTGCTCCTACTCCAACCAGATTGAATTTCCAACCATTAGTCATATCTACAGGATGGTTCCCATTTGAACGATGGGGTCTTGATTTCATAGGACCAATTAGTCCAACTGGTCAACCTGGGGGCAAGAAGTATATTTTGATGGCCACATGTTATGCAACTAAATGGATAGAGGCTAAAGCTTATGTGGACTGCACGGCGTTAACAGTAGCTAAGTTCTTGTATAAACGTATTTTCTCAAGATTTGGTTGCCCACTGGAAATCACTAGTGATAGGAGAACACATTTTGTAAATCAGCTACTCCAATTTATATTTGACAGGTACAAGGTCTTCCATAAAAAATCTTGTGCCTACTATCCAAGGGCAAATAGGCAAGCAGAGAGCTCCAATAAGATTTTGATCGGGTTGTTGCACAAATTATCTTTTGATCATCAAAGCTTTTGGCCACAAGCATTGATCGGTGCAATTTGGGCTTTCAGAACTACAAGAAGGGGAACCACTGGTGAGAGTCCATTTCGCTTAGTATATGGAAAAGAGGCATTGGCCCCATTTGAATTCATTATAAAAAAGGAAATGGGAACCAAAACCATTGGAATTGAACCTCCCATTGAGAGATTGGTGGCATTAGAAGAATACAGAGAAGGAGCAATGCAAAAACTTCAGGTAACACAAGAAGAGTGCAAGAGACTGCATGACAGGTATCTGAGGTCTAATGAAGTTCAGGAAGGATCCATGGTTTTAGTGCATCAGGTCCCAGCAATTCCAACCAAACTTGCACCCAAATGGATAGGACCTTACATGGTGGTAAAGGTATTACCTCATGGAGCAGTACATCTGGAGGATTTGCAGGGTAAGAGGATACCCCTGGTCAATATTTCCAGGGTGAGGAAGTACCTGAATTAAGGTAAATTGGAAGCATTTCATTCACCGTACCTACCGTATTTCATTCAGTGATTGTAGTTTATTATACAAAAAAAAGGTGTATAAAAAAAATTAAAATATATATATATATTTTTTATTTATTTTTTTCTCTAGGATGAAGGATTATCTGAGTTAAGTCAAGGAGGAAGAACTTCCTTCACTATCTTGTTTTCAGCTTCGGGAATTGCACCAGGACGGTGCAAAGACTTGATGTGGGGGTCTGTATCGTGGCATTTCCCTCCCTCTCTCTTTCTCTCTCTCTCTCTTCTCTCTCTCTTTTCCCCCACCACCCCCGTGGCCCCCACCATCACCCCGACCCCCTCCAACCCCACCATCCCCTCCTCTTTTCCCCCACCACCCCTGCGGCCCCCACCGTCACCCTGACCCCATCCAACCCCACCGTCCTCTCCTCTTTTCCACCACCACCCCCACGGCCCCCACCATCACCCCGACCCCCTCCAACCCCACTGTCCCTTTCTCTGTTCCCCCACCACCCCCGCGGCCCCCACCATCACCACGACCCCCTCCAACTCCACACCCCTCCACAGCCCTCCACTACTCCACGACCCCCCACACAACTCCACACCCACCCCACAGCCCTCCACCACTCCACACCCACCCCACAGCCCTCCACCACTCCACACCACCCCATAGCCCTCCACCACTCCACAACCCCCCACAAACCCCACACCCCTCCACAGCCATCCACAAACTCCACACCATCCCACAGCCCTCCACCACTCGACACCACCCCACAACCCTCCACCACTCCACACCACCCCACAGCCCTCCACCACTCCACACCACCCCACAACCCTCCACCACTCCACGATGTAGTAGAGGGGTGTGAAGGTAGGCTGACGTTCATCTAAAAAGAATCACGCTAACCTAACCGTGTGACTGCACGCAGGGTGCTTCTAAGTATGCTTAGGGCTTCGGTTGCTTGTTCAGTTTAGGATAGTTAAAAACTATAGATTTCTAATATATTTAAGTTTAAATTAAGAACTAATTTTTTAGAACTTAGGAGCCGTAAGGATGAGCGTTTCTATATCTTTCTATCGCGGAAAAATAAGAAGGTAAAATTAGCTTTTCACTAACTACTTGATCTTTAATGCATTCAGTTTTGTTTGAATCGTCTTGAAAATTATCGTCGTTTCTATCTACAGATGGTGGGAAAAGGTCTTCACTATTCTCAATGCTAGGTGGAACAATGGAAAGTAAATGTAAAGTTCTACTAGGATCGTGCAAAGTTTCTTCTACTATCTTATCTTTTACTCGTTCTTCAACTTCAACTGGTTTAGGAAATAATGACTCAAAGGTAGATGAAGGTAGAAAGGAACTACTTGATGAGGCTTCTTGCGACATAAGATGAAATGACACTAGATTAATGTTCAAATTCCTATACAAGCCTAAAGATAAGGTTCATAAAAGAAAGTCAATGAATTGATAAGCTAATGGCTCAATGAATAACTCTAATACAAATGTAAGGGTTTAGTAATAGGATAAATTTCTAAACAAATAGGTAATTGACTAAATGAAAATATAAGGTAAATGGATCTTCAATTTGTCACTTCACTTCACTTCTCTTTACTTCAATTGCTCTTTAATCGTCAATGTTTCTGCAAGAAAACATTCGGATATTAGTAATCAATAAAAAACATATAAGACATACTTCACATACATTAAAACATACACATGCTCATGCATGCTAACATACATTCATGCACATGCTAGCATTAGGTAAATGCACATTCATACTAACACTTAGATGCATTTATGCACATGCATACACTAGTGCATATCTTAATATGCATATACTCCACCATATTCATTCATTCAATTACCTACCCATGCACACACTCATGCTAGTATATGCTAACACATGCTCAAATATACTCATAATCATACACTATTATGTATATGTACTCATGTATATTCATTTTCATGAACATTCATTATCACTTATTACTATACTCTAACATAATTCAATATTTATATGTATACTTACATGCATAGATGTATATATCTTCATGCATAAGCTAATCACCTAATAATAAACTACTCTCTCTCTCTCTCTTTCTCTCTCTCTCTCTCTCTCTCTCTCTCTCTCTCTCTCTCTCTCTCTCTCTCTCTCTTTCTCTTCCTGCCGATCTCTCTCTCTCTCTCTCTCTCTCTCTCTCTCTCTCTCTCTCTTTTTGCGTTCTCTCTCTCTCTCTCTCTCTCTCTCTCTCTCTCTCTCTCTCTCTCTCTCTCTCTCCCTTTCTGCATTCTCTCTCTCTCTCTCTCTCTCTCTCTCTCTCTCTCTCTCTCTCTCTCTCTCTCTCTCTCTCTCCTATCATTTTCCGCTCTCTGATGTCGCGTAGACAGTGTACTTCATCTTTCTGTCCGGTGTGTTAACAACAGCCCGTGTCATTTCCGCCACTTTCTACACTTCGATTCTACTATCACTCCCGCTTTGAATTCATATCTACAGATGCTTATCGTCTGCTTTTGCATCAAAGATCATGAATGCTTCGCGCAGATCCTCAGATTTCAAGGAACAAGTATTAGCATTCAGCAGCAAAAAAATTCTTGTAGATCGATAAATTCATCTCCATCTTGATCAACCTCCTCGACCATTAATAGGATATCTTCTTCGCTAGGATTATCACCAGAGAACGCAGCACAGAGCCGAGCTCTAAAGGAGAGATCTTTCCGTCACCGGTGGCATCAAAACGGGTGAAAGCCTCTTTCAACTCACGATGTAAAGCAGAAACAGTCGTCTCCGATGCGAACCTGCTGTCGGAATGGGCTGTAGTTTCCTTTAAAATCACAATCTCCCCCATAGAAGATGCTTTCTGAGCCTGCATCAGGTCCTTGGACCAACGACTTTTAGAGAAGACCGTCTGGAAAGATGGACTCGCGGCCTCAGGGGAAGAAATGTCTGCAGTATTAGATCCCAAGGTCGTGGATGTAGCCTACGAACCTCCTGGGCTTCGAGCTGACCGCGGCACAAAAAGGAAAGGAAAACGAGCAGAGAAACAAAGTTTCTTCCGTATATAATTGCGCAAAGGAAGTTTCATGGCGGAGAAGACTTATACAAATGAGCTCAGCTCAGGTGGAGCTAGCTAATCTAAAGTCGGGTGGTGCTTCCTAAACTAAATACAGAAAGTATGTACACGAGAGTTTCATTTTCCTGACGACAAGTTGGAAATACAACGAGAAGATAGGACAGACAAAACGACATAAACTTCATCTCCCTTGTCTGACAGAGACATCTTTTACGTAAGACTTACTACTACAGTAGAACAGCCTGCAGATCAAGAAGCAGCAAAGACGTCCAAATAATTGGTAGCGAAAAGGGAAAGACAAAGAAGAGGACAACAACACGGAGAAGAGGGAGCACCCACAAGAAATATCCGCATAATAACCTTTTACTACAAACAATAACAGAAGAGAAACTAAGTGGAAGAATTACCTGCAAGAAAACATTAGCAAAATATGGAGCAAGCCCATCTATTTATACACACAGAGATCTTTATTTTGCTACTCTTTTGGATTTGCTTTATTTTCTCAACCATTCTTTAACCCACATTTATCCACCACAATTTGAATTGACTATTCTCACATAGCTCACTTACTCTATTCTTTTCACCACATACTTTTTGTACTTTAAATGCATAATTGATTTAGGCCACTCTTTTATCTTGCACACATAATTACCACACTTTTCAACTACTTACTTTACCTACTTTAATTAGACACTTAATTCACACCACACTTTAAACACTACTTACATACACCACTCATTAATTATCCTCTTCATTTTCATTTTAATTCTATTATCCTAAATTTCTTAAAATAAATTTAAATTAAACTTAACTTAAGGTTTTAATTAATTAGAACGTTAGTAATTAAATTCACACATATGCTTAAAATAATTAATAAGAGCATAGTTTAATTTTTAAATACCTAAATATGTAATTTATATATTAATGGTTTTAAATAACATCTATTTTAACCCTTTAAATATAGTAAAACCCTAGAAAACCTACTTGAAACCCATCAGAACCCCATTGAAACCCTTTAAAACCTTCTGAACCCTATCATTAGCCCATTAACACTTAAATAAACACTAGCATTAACCCATTGGAATCATTTAAGATCCTTTGGATTAACCCTACTGACATAAACTTATATAGACTTATGAAACCCTAGGGTTATATACCCATGTTTCCTGCATGTATAAATATTAAAACACTCATTAAATGTGAAATTAAGGGAAACCCTAATATGAGCTGTTGGAAGCAGCCAGAGGCACAGACGACACGGAAACATGTAACGACAGAGCAGGGAGCCAGTCGAATCGTTTTTCAAATAATTATGTTTTCAAACACTTTCCAAAAACCTCCAACAGTGATTTTTATCATTACTGTAACATATGTAACATAGAAAACCCCATTTTGTAATCCATAGCTCCATTTTGTGCAAGCCGAGGAGTCCTCGAGCTTGAGGAGCTTAGGTAGAATGCGCGTACCAATTTTCGTTATTTTTAGATACCGTTTACCCTTCCAAATAGCATCTAGGACCTAATTTTTAACTATGCCGGTCACTAGATGTGAAACCGGTCAAAACTAGTCTAGAAACTATAAAAAGAGCTAGAGAGCTCATTTTTGAGGTTGGTTAGTGTTGGCTAGTGTGAGCTTAGAGCTATTTTGAGCTTGTAATAGTGTTCTTGATTAATAGAGCTAATTTCCCACCTTCCATTGTGTCTTGCTTGTCTCTTCATTGTGTGTGTATGTGTGTGTGCATCTTGGTGCTTCTCCCCTTCACTCTCACATCATCTCACGTTCACGATCTTCATATCACTCCTATCTCTTCCGCGGATTGACATTAAGGAGGTGAAGCTTCTTAACGTGGTTCTCACCATTGTGCTAGAGCAACACCAAATTTGGCGCCGTTGCCGGGGATCGAGTCTAGGACGAATGTGTGATGGTAAGAGTATAGCAAGAAGTGGCGTTGGAAGGTAAAAATTTCAGTTTTTGTTGTTGTTTTTACTTAGTTTTTAGTGTTTTTCACCTCCCCCACACTCCATCTTCATCACCGCATCATCATCTTCATCTCCAAAAAAATCAGAAAATTCACCATATCCACCCATTCTCCTCATTTCCCCTCATTTGTGCATGCGAGAGAGTGAGAGAGAGCTTTTGTGCTTGTGTGTACTTTGGTTTTCTTGAGTTTTCTTGCAAGTACAGAGCTCCAGTGCATCAGGAAAGCTTGGAAAAGGTAAAATTTTCAGTTTCTGTCAGAAATTTCCGATTGTGTCAGACCATCGCGATGGTCTGCAAAGTTCGGATTTTGAGGAAGGCGAGTTCACCACCGTGTAGGCGACCCCTGCGTGTGTAGGAATCCATAGCTGCATCTCAAAAAATCACAGTTTGGTGGACCATCACGACGGTCTCTGACCATCGCGACGGTCTCTGACCATCGCGACGGTCTCTGACCATCGCGATTGTGTCACACCATCGCGATTGGCTCACGCCATTGCGACGGCTTGGCCGGACCATCGCGACGGTCTCTGACCATCGCGATTGTGTCACGCCATCGCGATTGGCTCACGCCATCGCGCCGACGGTGCCACGTGGCAATCTAGACCATCGCGACGGTGCACTTCAGACCATCGCGACGACACCCTTACACCATCGCGACACTTCAAAAATCCAGACCATCGCGATTGGCTCACGCCATCGCGCTCAGACCATCGTGATTGGCTCACGCCATTGCGCTCATACCATCGCGACGGTTCACTTTGGACCATCGCGATTGTGCACGTTGACCGTTGACTCACGCCATCGCGACGGTGCACTTTCACGCCATCGCGATTGTTTCAGACCATCGCGATTGTGCACTTTCACGCCATCGCGATTGTGCAATTTCACGCCATCGCGACGGTGCACCCTCACGCCATCGCGACGGTCCCAGACCATCGCGATTGTCTCAGACCATCGCGATTGTGCACCCCCATCGCAAATTTTAGGGTTTCATTTTTGAGGTTGACCTAGTTTGGGACTTGAAAGCTAGGGGGCAAGCATTAAAAAGTTGGGCAAAAGGGAAGGGACTTAAAAGGTGTATGTACTTAAGTGCTTGATCATCCAACTGTGAATTGGTCTAATATTGGATTTTTCCAGGTCTAGCAAGGGCAATCGAAGGCAACCAAGGCAAGGTAGTGAAGGGCATAAAGCTTGGGAAGCGCGGCTTCTTGGGCATCAGAGCAACCAGAAAAGCTGACTCGAGGTTGGAAGATTACTCAACCCCCTCAGTCAATTCTTAGCTTAGGCTAAACGTTAGCATTGGGAATTAAGACGGTAGGAACGCCTCAAGTTCAAGAGAGTTAAATTTATCAAGTTCAAGACTAAAGTAAAGGTGTGTGACACGAAAACCTAAAGGAAAGAGCCTAAGTCTGACGGAACGAGAACTCAAAATTATAACGGAAAGTCGAATTCCTGACGCATACATTAAGACAAGAATCTAAAGAAATCTAAAAAGAATCAAGACAGTAATAACAAAGAATCGGTGACGATCTGAGCGTGTACTGAGTGTGCAAGGAAGAAAATTAATGAACCTTAGATCGGGCAAACATATAGGTAAGTCAGACCGACGAAGCCTTAGATCATCAGAGGCAAGTGTAAGAACTACTGCACGATCGTGGGCTCAGCAATTGAATAGTAATTATCCCTACGAGAGCTCAGATACTAGTGATTCAGAAATGGCATTTAGCACAGAAATACCAGAAGGAGGGTCGAATGTAGCCTATTTAGAAAAGCCAGAAGGACCCTATAGGACACACCTAGAGTTTCTCCGGACCAACCGATTAGGTGCTCGCATCTATGAGGATGGTTTGGGAAGGCAAGTGGTGCAAATGCACAACCCCGATCAACCCATTGGATTGGAACATCCAGTGGTGAAATTCGAGAGACGCGTACATAGACAAGGAAGGAACGATGTACATCTTAAGTACGCAGCCAAACAATACCAACGAGTTTGGCGTGATTCAACCAGAGACGGAAGCAAAATTTCAAGGAAAAGAACCATTAGAAGAACCTAGAACACCTAGAGGGAAATCTGTACTGACACGAGTACTAATCCCAGAATGGATCCCTCAGGACAACAGAAGCATAGAGTTGTTTGTAAATAAAGAAACTGATGAAGCCTTTTGGAGATACAAGACCGAAATACTTAGTGAGCTAGGTATCGTCACTATATACGAGTTCAAGGACCCGGATACACCTGGAAAGGTTGTATACCTGGATGAGACTTCAGAAAGAGTCTTTGTGGTGCCTGACCGCGCTAAAAACACATACACATGGAGAGGTGAATTGGTATTCCCTCCATCTAGAACGAACATGAATACAAGTCAACAAGGGGCAGGAACATCCTCAGCCCATGGAAATCAAAGAGAGGGAAATAAAGAGAGACCGGAAGTAAGCTTCACTCATCCCGTAGGGAGAGATAGAACAACCACAGACACTAATAGAGCAGATAGACAAAGAGATCATGGAATACCAGGTGGTAGAGATGATTTTCCTCTACCTAGACCACGCGAACACGCAAGAATGTTGAGACCCACACAGTTAGTAAAATCAATGAAGAATTATTTTGATGGGACAGGAGACCCCTATGACCATGTCGCAGAATTCAAGCAAGTACTAAGAGCAGAACAAGTTGAAGACATGTTCACGCAATACAACGCATTTGGACTAACGTTAAAGAATACAGCTTTAACTTGGTTCCAACCTCTGCAACAAAGGCAATTTAGAGACATCCATCACTTTTTAGAGTCATTCATCACCGAATTCTCTAAAAGTGGGATTAGACATGACACGTCTTCGTTGATTCATAGCTTTAAACAGACCCCTCAAGAAACAGTTAGACTGGCAGGACGTAGGTTTAGACAATATGTTGAACGATGTCCAATGCAAGAGCTACCCTCACAAGCTAAGCAAGTGTCATTGTTTCTAGATGGCTTGTTGAGCTCTAAACTACGCTCCTATGTGTATCTAAAAGAACCCAGAACGCTAGAGCAATGTGTGAGAATATGCATAGACATTGAGGACAACTTAGGAGACGAGTTGGAACTCTCAAAGGTCTATAAGGACTCTGACTGTTCATCTCTAGCATCCACAAAATTGTCTAGCTCAATAGAAGACCTAGCAGAAAAAGTGGCCCAGAAACTAGGAGTTTCTAGCAAACCTAGGGTACTAACAAACAAGCGTTGTTACACCTGTGGTGGTGACCATATGGCAAATGTGTGTCCCAATGCACCACAACCTCAAGCCAACCCTAGTGGCCAATACTGTACAATTGAGAGAGGATACACGAATCATACGGCTCAGGACTGCCCATACAACAAACAAACCGTGAGACAGAACTACCCGCAAGCATACCCGCAGCCAGGTAGGTATCAAGGCCAATACAATACTCAGCCTTATTACTATAGGCCTCCTCAGAACTACCCATACCAGGCTCAACAGAGACCTCAACCTGTCTTAGCTCAGCAGCCACCACCACCAGCTTCACCTTTGATCACAGAGAGTGATCCACACTCAAACAGTTTTGACTCTACGCATGTAGATAGTCCACCCGCATATTACACGGAGTCACCAGAACATGTGGAGACATATCATTATGATAGTCCACCAGTGGAACCTAGTTGGGAGCCCGACTATGCTAATGTGATGTACACAAACCCAAATCCACGGCCCCAATTGAGACAACAAAGACCACAGGGCCCTAGAGGACCATGCTTTAGGTGCCAAGGAGATCATTTCATAAAGGACTGTCCACATCCCCCGATAGCAGGACAATCACAGTACTATAACATACAAGGCTTTTGTGCCGATTGTGGCAAAGAGCACATAATCAAAGATTGCCCCAAGAGTCCAGTTAACGCTTCGAATGTGACACCGATCAACGTGATAGGTATTGTAAATAACGCAGATGGATCCAACCCTACATACGTGCCTATCCAAGCTATCACAAGAGCCCAGGCGCTCTTACAGAACCAAAAGCTTAATCAGGAGAAAGTAGCCGGAACCAGTGAAGTTACAGAATCTAGCAGTAAAAAGACAAAATCTTGGAAAGATTCTAGAGAAAGAATAAAGAGAAAGTGGAGTAAAAAGATAACGGAGTTGGAAGGAAGTTTGAAGGAATCTAGAGCCAAAATCCAAGAATTGACTTCACAAGAATTGAATCAAGAGAATCCAGCTCAGAAATCAGGATCAGTTTTAGCGGAACCCATACCAGAAAATCTATACATGATGTTTCGTGCATATCAGGCTAGATTAAAGGAGGGACCTCAAGTAGCTGAAATGAACAAAAACTACCCTCGAGCTGATCTAGAAATTGAGAGAACTAAACTTTGCATGAAGATGGTAGAACTAGCACAAGCTTTGTTCGAAGCCTCTAGATATCTTAATTGGAATAACATGGCAAAACCGGAACTACATTTTCAAGGACTAATGGAGAGGCTAGAATATTTGATTGAAAGCAAAGAGAAAAAGGATGTTAGCACAACCCACGAATGAAGGTAACATAGATCTCCCCATAGCTTACACGAGCAGACAATTGAACACAGCAGAAAGAAATTACACCACGACGGAACGAGAAGGATTAGGGATGATCTACGCAGTAAAGAAGTTTAGGCACTACTTGTTGGCCAATAAATTCAAGTTCTTTACAGATCATCAAGCCCTATTGTACCTAGTCAACAAACCATGTAACACGGGACGATTGATACGTTGGTTTCTATTACTCATGGAGTATGATTTTGAAGTAGTAGTCAGGAAAGGAAAGACACATCTTAGAGCTGACCACCTTTCGAGATTAACCTCAGGAGAAGCTCCTCAAGGAATAGCGGATGAATTACCAGATGCATACTTGTTTAATCTTGAGATAGCACCAGAATGGGCTAAGCCTATAGTCCCTATTCTCACATATGGACCCAAGAATCCTAAGATAAGGATCAAAGAAGGAGAGATTACCAAATCTCAGAGATATCAAATCATGGTAGGAAGCATATATAAACAGGATAATCAAAAGATTCTTGCTTGTTGTGTAGATGAATCAGAACATGTGAATTGGTTGCAATTAGCACATGTAGGTGCAGTAAAGCAACATCATTCAAAACACCGAACATTACAGACTCTGCATAGACTAGGAGTATATTGGCCTACGATGGAAGCAGATGTCTACAGGTTGTGTAAAGAATGCCAAGTTTGTTGTGAAAGACCACCAGTAGAGCATGCTACATTGTATCATGTGTCTCTCACACCAGACTGGAGTGAACAATTAGTGACATACTTGAGGACGAAGACATTCCCTCAAGGAATGACTTTAGCACGACAACGCAGTCTAGAGCAGGAAGCTCAAGATTATTCACTTATTGGCGATAACCTATACAAAAGAGGACGAGATGGATATCTAAGACAATGTGTTCATGAGAGCGATTATCTGAGCATACTAGAGACTGCACACCAAGGTGTTGCAGGAGGTCATTTTGGACCCGATAGGATAATCAAAGCCATCCTCTTTGCAGGATTATGGTGGCTCACTCTTCACATGGATGCTCATACCTATGTAAAGAGATGTGATGTGTGCCAAAGAACTCAGTTTCCTACTCGCAGAGATGAAATGCCATTGAAACCCATGATGGGCGGACGTGCATTTTCAAAGTGGGGTATAGACTTTGTAGGACCCATTAACCCCCCTGCAAAAGGTACCCATGCGGAATACATTATTGTTGCCATAGATTATCTTACGAAATGGGTAGAGGCAAAAGCCACGAAAAAGAATGATGCACACACAACTGAAAAATTCTTATTTGAGAATGTCTTTACAAGATATGGATTGCCTATAGAGCTAGTGAGCGATCGAGGCACTCACTTTGTAAACCAAGTCATTGAATATTTGTTACAGGATTTTATGGTGATTCACAAGAAATCCGCACCATATCATCCTCAGGCCAATGGTCAGGCTGAAAGCACTAATAAGATCCTTTGTAACGTACTGACAAAACTCGTGAACAACAAACGTTCAGATTGGGACAAACAGTTACACCACGCTGTTTGGGCATATCGAGTGGCCTACAAGACCGTACTCAATGCAACTCCCTTTCAGATGGTTTTTGGTCAGAATGTTGTGCTTCCTTTGGACTTCTTGATACCGACCCTTAAGGTTGCACAAGAACATCAGTGGACCGGCCATGAATTATCAGCGAGAATAATGGACTTGGAACGATTAGGAGAAACCAGGCTAAAGGCAGCAACAGGAATATATGCAGCAAAGAAGCGACAGAAAGCATATTTTGATGCACATGTGAAAGATAAAGGCCTAAAAGAAGGAGATTTAGTTCTAGTATATACGCTAAAGCAACACGCACGTAAGTTAGAAAAGCGAGGTTATGGACCTATGATCATTAACAGACTCTCAACAAGCGGAGCAGTACAATTAGCCACTTTAGAAGGAGATATAATGCCTAATTATATTAGTGGCTGTAGAGTCAAGCTATATCAGGAACCTCTTACTGAGGATATGCTTAGACGACTCACGTTGGCAAAGAAGCGTAAGGAGGAAGAAAATAGAATACGAGCGAAAGCTCTGGCAGAAGCAATAGAACGCATTAAACGCATGAAGTTAAGAAGACAAGGACTAGGGAGAGAACATTATAACCATCTGGAAACTACACCCAGACATCCCATGGCCATGTGTCAAGTAAAGTCAACCACTCATCCTAGTATAGTGGACAGGAGACCATTCATTACAGTCAGGTTAGAGCACGGCAACCCTTGCCAAGAGCTCAGGGCTTTAATTGACTCAGGTGCTGCGACTAGTGCGATTATATGGTCCCACTATAAGGATTCAGGAATAGAAATGCAGCCAATTGAGGCATACCTCATAGGCCTAGGAGGCATGGAAACCCCTTGCATGGGTGAGGTGGACCTTCCTATCCTCATTAAGGATGTGACCATGACAGTGAAGCTACTAGTGTGCCATGATGACGACCTGATAGAACCCCTAATCCTTGGCCAAGATTGGCTATACGATCACTCAGTGGACCTAAATCTTAGACAAGGCTCCTTACAGATTGGAACCTTAGAACAGAAGCGAGTGATACCGCTTGACTTCCCTAACGGCATTCCGATTGAGGTTTGTCACCCTAGACCCTATGAAACGCATGCGACGGAAGACCGGAAGATCTTGGGTCAGACCAGTCACGTTACGTCTACACCAACCCACTCGGGGTTGGCTATGGACAGTTGTCAATCAGAAGGACGACAGGAGATCTTCCCTGGGGCTTCCTGCAAACTAGAAGGGGCAGCTACCCAACCGCTGGGGCAGTTGCATACAATCAGCGGTCAGGTGGGTTGCATGAGCGGCCAAATGAGCACAACACCCTACGGTGCTCATCCTTCCAAACTTGCTGCGGACTGGCCTAGATTAAAGATAAAGCACGAATCACTTCCTAATGGGCAGGTCACGCAAGTGTTGGATCTCCCTTCTTTTCCAAAGCAGAGCATCCAATGGACCTCTCAAACCCAACCACGAAGGAGTCAACCACAACAGAGGAACCCAGACCGACGACATCACCAGACAAGGCAAGGAAAACAGCAGTATCAACATCACAGAACAAGTGGCACGAAACAAATATGGGTGCGAAAAGGACAGCAACCACAGGCTATTGGCAACACTGCAGACGAGAACAGGATAAAGTTGCAACAGAAGCAGAGTTCGCATCCAAAGTCCCCTCGATCTTCTTCTACACGTACCAGTACTCGACAGATTTGGATCGCCAAGAAATATCTTATCCATAGACCCACACGCATGCAGATTTGGGTACCCAAACAATGTATTATATCCCAACCCTCAAGCCATGTAATATATACCCCTCAGAAACCTTTTCATCCTTCCATACCACTAAACCCGATACCACTTTTTGTACCTCAGCAGAAACATACCACCCACTCAAAGACTCTTAGGAAATGGATACCGAAACGTATCCAGACGTCTTCTTGTACCCCATTATCTAACAATTTTCCCACCCCGTTTAAACTCCACCCTTGTACTAATTCACCCTCAACCAAACCTTGTATAAATTCATACACCCAAACCCCACATCATGCATAATAACGGCTCATCAAGAAATGTATGCATAATCTGACCATGTAGGTGTCTAGAGACCTGCATTAGTTTTGCAAATAATCATTGCATTAATCACTTCATGACACTTGGCTACACGGGTTACACATCGGTTATGGAAAGGGATTGCGGTCTCACCTTAATGGGATCATAATTAATTTCCATACTAATGTGTTAATCTTTTGTAGCAGATCTTTTCCATTAGCTCATCAGTCATCATGCAAACCGAAGCAGGACCATCGGAAGCAGGGCCCAGTGTGGCTGCGGTGCCCCTCAATGTTTTACGCGCAGAATCCCACCCGACCGCTCCACCGCCAGAGTTCCAAGGATTTCCGGGACCCATGCCAATCGATAACCCACCTATGGGATACACAGAGAAGATACACCGTAACTCTCACTGGTTCCAAGGCCTAGCAGGACCATTAGCTGATGCTGACTTCATTTTTGAAGCAAATATGACATTTGATGACCGCACATGGGGCAAGTATCAATTCTTCTCAAGAGAATTTGAAGGCCTACAGAACACCCAGGACTTAACTCATGTTTGGGCTAGAGCCGGCTTCACGGAGTATTTCAGTGATCCTCTGCCCAAACCTGACTTTTATAGGTGTTATTACTTAATCACCACTTTGCTGGCCTCAGAGAATAAGGACATCCCAGGAACCTTTATTTTGCCTTCTTTAGTGGATGATCCACCTTACAAAAGATTTTATCTTTCGAAGGATTTAATCAGAGCGGCCATCAAGATTCATGGAACACACACCCCAACGGAGAAAGAACGGCTAGTCCCAGAGCAGATGAAGCGTGGTGACGTAACTAAGTGGGAGGATATTTCTGCTATAACACCTGAGCTCTCTAAGCCATTACGGATATGCATGCAGCATTTTGCTTTCCCAGCTTAGGATCGTTTTACCATGCCCCACAAGAGAATCTGGTTTGGATTATACTTAGCATGTACTGGACCGCAAACGGTTGATCTAGCTAGCTGGATCATTGATCAGCTCTATTTGGCACAACATCGGTGGGAGCGAAAGAAGGTAATCAATGGGTGCTGCGCCCTCACCAGGATCATATATATGTGCTTGGCATATGATTTACCCGTAGAGCGTGCCATGACCAGTGAGGAACTGAAAGCATTCAAAGGCACCACTAGGAAGGCTAGAAAGTCTAGCAAAGGCAGAGCCGGAAAGCGGATGAGAGGTACTATCCCGTGCCTACAAGTCCCAGCATCACCCTCTCCACAACCATCTCCAGAACAGTCACCAACAGCAGCCACTCCCACAGTACAACCTATTCGCATAAGGTTATCTAGACCAGTGGTAACGGAGGGCACCACCAGTACTGTCGCACCCCAAGCAGCCACAACCACAGAACCTATCACCACAGCAGCTGAACTTCCCACCACTATCGGTGCGGAAGCTTTCTCTTTTCCAATACCGCATTTAGAACCAGGACAAGCAGAGCCACTGGACCAAACGTTTGATTTTGAGATGCCCAATGCATTCTCCAATGAGTTCCAGTTTTCGGAAGGACAAATGTTTTCTCAAGAATTTGAAAGGCCTAGCTACCCTACCACACCCAGGGATCAGCCACAAGGACAGGTCGTGTCCAGCTCTGATGACGAAAGGACAGCAACCGATGACGACGAAGGAGACGACGAAGCTAGCCAGGGAACACATGAATCCCAAGAGCAGGAACAGATAGATGGCCAAGGCCAACAAACCGACACACATGGCGATACAAGTACCCATGAAGATGAAACTTACGAGGCAGAAGCTTACACTCTAGCTATCAAGAAGTTGTATAGAACTATGGAAAAAGTTTGGGCACGCAAAAAGCTGACAGAGGAAGAGAGTCAAACAATAATAGAACAAGAACTTGTCACAGGCGGATTCGAAGACGCATACATCAAAGGATTCAAAGAGTTAGTCAAATCAGTAGGCTCCAACGAAGCACTCAGGTACTTGCAACGAAAGCCACTGCCACAGTTTGACCCCCGCAGAGTACGACTACTTTCAAAGCCCGGCGAATACATTCGTGTACCAACCGGAGCACAATCTTCAGAACAAGCCAGGGAGGCACGCCTCGTCCCCGAAAGTTCGTTGGCAATAGAAACCATCCTTGTAGATTCCCCACCCCACGCTACAGCTGTACAAACCTCAGTAGTCACTGAAGCACCGACCACCTCAACCGCTCCTCTCTCAACGCCCGTCCATCCAGCCTCCCCTCTTCACCCTCCTTCCCCCATACCAACATCTTCATTCGCCGGTGGTGTTGCAGAAATTGTCTTTACGACCACTAACCCCACCATTCCCGCACCCATTAGCCCTAGTCTACCCCCTCCCACACCCACCTTTCTACCCAACCCATTCCTTCATCCATCTCTTCCATCCTTCCCCACAACTCCAAGACCCCTCTTCCCATTCCCCCCGCCATTAACCTTCTCCCCCGTCTCACCCCCCCGACCCACTGTAACCCCTCTTTCCCCTTTCCATCAAGCTGCTCCAGCCAGCCCCCTGTAAATTACCCCTCAACATTTGTAAATCCCGTATTTACACCAGCACGCGCACCCACGATCACACCCATATTCACGGTCACCGCACTAGACACGTCCACTGACATGGACATCTCACCACCCGCTACACCATCACTCACTTCACTCCCGGCACAAACATTTTTAGGCACATCACAATTTTCAACAATCACTACATCATCCACCTTCCCATCCCCATTCCCCATTCCCGTTGCATCTACACCAACTGCATCTTCATTTAGCACCCCATTAATACTATCACCCCCTGTAGATAATGCATTCCAACAGATGTTCATGTGTATGACGCAAGTAAGAGATGAGTTCACATCTCTTGGTGATAATTATCAGCAGCTGCAGAGGACAACCAATGACTTACAGTCGCAGCTTAATTTATTGTCTATTGAGAATGCCTCTCTGAACACTCGATACCAGGAATTACGCGAGGCTTATCACAAATTGGAACTAGAAAGCGAAGAAAAGACCAAGGAAGCCACTGCTGACCTGGATAACTTATTAAGAGCCCAGACAGTCCGCAATGCAACGCTAACACGAAATATGGGCTTACTACGAAGACACCTAGCAGCTGCCAAGGAAGAAAACCAGCGCTTACAGGATCAGAACCGAGAAAACTTAGAAGCAGCGCTCGACCACCCAGACCAACCACTCAGTCCTAGCAGGTAGCTATTCCTTCAGACTCGATGAGGATGCTGCTAGACGATCATGTAAGATTACTAGATGAATACGACCGCATGAACGAGGAGTTACAGAAACTCAAAGAAGATCACAAATTACTCCAGTTACGAGAACCGGTACACCAAGACATACCAGCACCTGTGGACCCCTCTCCTGACCTCCTAGAGGAACTCAACTCATTACGGGCCCAGGTATCGACCCTTGAATCAAGGATTGCAGTATATGAAGCGCCACCAAGGCCAGATTCCCCACCTGAGCTTCCAGCTGAGGAAGAAACGGTCACCATCCCGGTGGAGGAAACGTTTGAAGAAGCGTACGAGCCACAACCCATCCCAGGCGGACGCGTCACGGCCGAAGGTCAGATGACGTACGAACTTCCGACCCCCGCGTGGATGAAGACTATTGAGGAACTTGGAACAACGCACTCCGCGAGAGTAGAGGCACAATTACATGCCATGGCGATGATAGAAGAAAGAATATTACAGTCTCCATTCTTTGCTCATTTGGCCCCTCGACGATACATATCTGGGCATGAGTTACAGTATAAACCGTATTTCATGTTAATGGCCGAATACCAGTTAGCCATTGAGAAAGAGACAGGTAAGAAACCATCGCATGCAACTCAATTCGAGGCGGCTGATTTGCCACTAGATGCACAGAAAGGAAGGATCTATCAACCAGAGTGGCGAAAAGACTTACTACAGAAGTATCCAGAAATGATGAGTACATGGGTAAAGGCACCTTTGCACTTGAAGTATAACCCGTGTTGGGGACCAGTGCCACGACGCCGCTCCTGGACTGCCTTTGCTATTAAGGTACAAAACAATAAGCAGTGCCAAGACTGGTTGAATTACCCCTATTTTAAGCCACCCATTGAGTTACCAACTGTTGGCTACATGATGGCTACAATTCGCCACTGGCTCCCTAGATTAAAGCATATGGACGATATAGCGGCGCATATGACTGTCAAAATCTTTGACATGATGCAAATGATTTTTAAAGTCTTCCGACGCGTCAATGCACCACATGTCAACACCCCGGGCTTTGAGCATGGCAATTTCGATCTGGTATATGATATGAGTACTACGCCATCGCTACGGGTGTGTTATGCCTGGCATTGCAGAATAAAGTACCTACCGGCGTGCTACAAGCAGACGTTCGAAGAGATGTTCACAACCGGCTTCTGGGAATATCATTCAGAGGTATTCATAAGCAGGCCTACACATTTATTACACTTATTTGCCTGTGAACGAATGGTCTATTCCACACACTATCAGCTCCCGCCACCGGAAGAACCGCAACCAATCGACTGGGAGAAACTAGAGGCCGACCTGGCCCGAGGCATTCGTATCTCCGAGCACACCCTCGCTCAAGACCTCCTACAGAACTACATCCGGCAGACCTCACAGCAAGGTTCTATCAGGGACGATAGAAGCGAGAGGGAGGGGGGTGTTGGAAGCAGCCAGAGGCACAGACGACACGGAAGCATGTAACGACAGAGCAGGGAGCCAATCGAATCGTTTTTCAAATAATTATGTTTTCAAATACTTTCCAAAAACCTCCAACAGTGATTTTTATCACTACTGTAACATATGTAACATAGAAAACCCCATTTTGTAATCCATAGCTCCATTTTGTGCAAGCCGAGGAGTCCTCGAGCTTGAGAAGCTTAGGTAGAATGCGCGTACCAATTTTCGTTATTTTTAGATACCGTTTACCCTTCCAAATAGCATCTAGGACCTAATTTTTAACTATGCCGGTCACTAGATGTGAAACCGGTCAAAACTAGTCTAGAAACTATAAAAAGAGCTAGAGAGCTCATTTTTGAGGTTGGTTAGTGTTGGCTAGTGTGAGCTTAGAGCTATTTTGAGCTTGTAATAGTGTTCTTGAGTAATAGAGCTAATTTCCCACCTTCCATTGTGTCTTGCTTGTCTCTTCATTGTGTGTGTGTATGTGTGTGTGCATCTTGGTGCTTCTCCCCTTCACTCTCACATCATCTCACGTTCACGATCTTCATATCACTCCTATCTCTTCCGCGGATTGACATTAAGGAGGTGAAGCTTCTTAACGTGGTTCTCACCATTGTGCTAGAGCAACATGAGCATATGTTCTTCGTCATTTCTTGTACCTGTAAAACACTTCAAAAGTGGTTACATCAATCCAAAACAACTGATCAACAGTGATATAAAAGGTTTGAGTTCACAAATAAGGTTGTTTTCATTTTCTCTGGTCATCAACGGAAAGGTTGAAATCTTTCCGACATTCGCCCCGGCCAATCCTGCACATCGTCCTCGATGGGCCAAACCTGCAGATCATAGAAAGCAATATCAAATTCTTTTGAAACTTAGTCATGACTCAAATGCAAATAGTCTTTATATATAAAAAAATGCTTCTATCATTAGTACATCTTCAAATAGCAAAGAAAACTTATAAAATTATGTAAAGTTGAATTTAAACCTTTTCGTTCAATGCATGAATTAGAAACAGGTTTTAGAAGGAAACTATAGAAGTCATTCAAAAAGTGTTCGTACTAACTTTTCTATTAGCTCTGTTCATAAGTAAAGCATATGTTATATAGGCCTTCTATTCTCATCTCCTATCCATTTGCCATTAAGATACAAAAAACTAACTCCTCTCTAGCATACATCCACCTTATATAGCCCGTTTTTCAATTCAGAAGTGATTTCGAGACCACAACTGATTTATTTGATTTTTTTCTTTCATCTCTTTTTTTTTCAACACAGATAGTTCCAATAATATCGTCAATTAGTCCAGTAGTATCAAAGTGATCTACGAAAACAACAAAGAAATTACCGATTCAAGCGCTCTTATATGTACTATTGAGTACTTCTTTTATTTGATTAAAGTCAATGATAAACTTGTGAGAAAAATTATATGCTTATATCCATTCAAAATAAAAAACGAACTCCAATAACAGATCTTTTGACGTATTCACATGAACATATATTTAGTATATGTAAAACTAAAATTCATAGAGTCATTGTGATCGTTATCCCACGATATAACATAAAACATTAAATCAAAATAACTGGAGTCTTTGAGGCTTTGAATATCGTTGTCTATCACCTTCAGAAAACAAAGATAATTCTAATAAAATCTTATCTTAATATATATGATATTTGATAGATCCAAAGAATCAACAAATCCGACGTTGATAAAAAATATCAAAGATAATCTGTATCGGATGGATGCGCAGATATTGTTAGATGAATTCAGAATTTTACTTGAGAGAATAGTGAAGTATGTTAGATCATAAACACTTGCGCAATTAGACAATACAATGATTCTAAAAAAATAATAATAAAATAAAACTAAACGCTGCCAAAAAATTTAATCAACGCTGATAAAATATCAAAGTTACGTGATATAAGCAGTTTTCTCCGGCCTTCTATTTTTCACGAAATCAGAAAAATTACTTGAAAGAATTCTCTTAAATCTTTGCGCAGATAATTACAAAGTTCTGAGATTATGAAGAGGCACGCGCAGGTTGGGAAACATCTACAATCTGCAGCTTATCAGAACAGTAAGTAGTAAGTATCAAAGAAGTACGTAATAAAAATCTCATATAATCTGAAGATCAACGGAGTTAAACGATTCTTGTGATCGACAAACGTAACCATTCTGGCAAAAAAATTCTGAGAAGAATGAATTTCAATACTCTGAGTGAGTCCTAGAATCTCCATAGCTGGAATGGTATTTCCCTTAATGCACAGAAGAACTCCTCAACTCCATGAAGCCTCACAAACGAATTAAAAATAACGCGTGCAGTTCTACAGATGATGTTCATACACAAGAAAAGAGCTTTTGTAAACATTAATTATATCAGAAGTTATCACCAGCTTGTCGATTTGACTTCCCATTTTTTCCCAATGGAATCCTTATCAGAAGGTACAATATGGTTGACTTCCTCCTCAGATACAACATCAGATTGTTGTTGTTCTCGCCTAAAGATCAACAATTGACCTCTGTATTCCCTCCTCTGTAATCGTGAAGTGACACATACTCCCAGATGAAATCTTCTGCTTGCTTTCCTTCTCAGCGCAGCAGTTGCAGCAGTCTTCCCGTTGATCTTAAGCAGTGTTTTCCCTCTTTCTGTTGTTCTGTCGGATCAGATCATGGCGGCCTTCCTATTCTTCACTTCGTGATGCGTTTTCCTAGTCGTGAGTTTATTTCAGAGGATGATCAGCATGGTGATGCTGAGGAGCAGAAAACGGGGGAGGAAAAGGTGAGGCTTCAGAAATTCCTCGTCAAATCAGTCGTAAGAGAGCCCCTCCTCCAAACGTAGCCTTCCTCTGCATGCGCCTGATCTTCCCTTCCTTTGAGTGTGTTGTGACCTCGTCCATACAGATCCCCTCCAGATGCCAGATAATGATTAATGAATTGGCCTTCCTCAAGATCCAGCCGTCGTCTGCTTTTTATCACCCGTCTCCCCTCATCGTGCGTGCAGCCTCCTATTTTCAGTTAACAAACTCTTTCCATGCAAAAACTCTATGTCACTTCAAGTCGACTAGCCTTCCTTTTGATGTGCACTATTTTTTCCTTTTCTTTTTCCCCTTTACCTTATCAAAAACGTGATAAAACAAAGAGCATAGAAATTGCTACCATTACATTTTGTGCATGTGCATCGAACTTTTGATCATGCCTTCCATGTTATCTCCACTACATAGAGATTTTGCTTTGTAGAATTAAACTGATGAAGCCCTTCAGAACTTTGATTGCATCTAAAGTGCTAGTTCCATATCGTTGTCAAGGTCTTTATCATGAACATGTATATCACCGATGAACTTTGTACATGCGAGTCGTTTTACTGATTTGTCTTCCAAATGAGGAGAGTTTTTCTCTCCGACAATGACCCCCCACACAACTCCACACCACCCCACAACTCTCCACCACTCCACACCACCCCACAGCCCTCCACCACCCCATAGCCCTGCACCACTCCACACCACCCCAAAGCCCTCCACCACTCCACACCACCCCACAGCCCTCCACCACCCCACGGCCCTCCACCACTCCACACCACCCCACGGCCCTCCACCACTCCACACCACCCCTTAATATGGGCATCAAAGTAGGCTTTCTGTCTCTTCTTACCGGCATAAATTTCTGCTGCTGCTCGTATTCTTGTCTCACCCAATCGTTCTAAGTTAAGTATTCTTGAGGAAAGTCCATGACCCGTCCATTCATACTCTTGAGAGATTTTGAGTGTGGGTATCAAAAATTCTAAAGGCAACATGGCATTCTGACCAACACCATTTGGAATGGTGTAGCATTAAGTACTGTTTTATAGGCCATGTGATAAGCCCACAAGGCGTGGTGTAATTGTTGATCCCAATCCGAACATTTATTGTTCACAATCTTGGTGAGAATGTTGCACAAAATCTTATTAGTACTTTCAGCATGTCCATTAGCTTGTGGATGATACAATGAAAATTTCTTGTGTACTACCATAAAGTCATGTAATAGATATTCAATAACCTCGTTTAAGAAGTGAGTACCCCTATCACTTACAAGCTCGATAGGAAGTCCATATCTTGTGAAGACATTCTCGAACAAGAACTTAGTTGTGGTGCGTGCATCGTTTTTCCTTGTGGCCTTGGCTTCTACCCATTTAGTGAGATAGTCAGTGGCAACTATGATGTACTCGGCATGGAAATTCCTTGCAAGGGGATTAATAGGTCCCACAAAATCTATTCCCCACTTTGAGAATGTGCACTCTCCCATCATGGGTCATAGGGGCATCTCATCCCTGCGTATGGGATATTGAGTCCTTTGATATACATCACATCGTTTTACGTAGATATGGGCATCCATATGCAGAGTGGGCCACCATAATCCTAAAAATAGTATGGCCTTGATAATGCGATCGGGTCCAAAATGGCCTCTTGCTACACCCTAGTGTGCAACTTCCAATAGGTTAAGATATTCGCTTTTGTGCACACATATCCTCAGATAACCGTCTCGTCCTCGCTTATACAAATTATCACCAATGAGTTTGTATTCTAAGGCCTCTTGTTCTAGGCTGCGTCTATGTGCTACAGTCATATCCTCTAGAAAAGTATTTGTCCTTAGGTAAGTAACTAAAGGTTCACTCCAGTCTGGCATGAGGATCACCTGGTATAAGTGGCATGTTCTATTGCGGGTCTGTCACAACACTTTGCACATTCATCACATAGGCATCGGACATCTTTTTCCATTGATGGCCAATACACACCTAACCTCTTCAAATTTGATAGCGTTGCTTGTCTAGAATGGTGTTGCTCCAGTACACCTACATGTGCTAATTGCAACCAATTGTTATAGTCATGTTCTTCTACACAACAGGCAAGGTTATTGTGATGGTCTTGCCTATAGAGACTTCTTGCAAGAAGTTGGTATCTCTGTGCTCTCACTACCTCTTTCTCTTGGGTTCTCACTTGAGGGTTCTTAGGTCTGTAAGTTAGTATTGGAACTAATGACTTGGCCCATTCAGGGACAATCTCGACATTGAAGAGATATGAATATGGTAGCTCATATGCTACCCTAATAGCTGCTTCTCGAGAAGTTATCCTAGAGAGGTGGTCTGCTCTCAAGTGTGTTTTCCCTTTTTTTACTACAACTTCAAAATCATACTCCATCAACACTAAAAACCAATGTATTAATCTACCTGTGTTGCATGGTTTGTTTATCAAATACAAAAGACCCTGGTGGTCAGTAAAAAATTTTAACTTATTTACCAATAAATAATGGCAAAACTTCTTCACCGCATAAACCATTCCTAGTCCCTCTCGCTCAATAGTGGTGTAGTTTCTCTCTGCAGAGTTCAACTACCTACTGGCGTATGTAATTGGAAAATCTATATTTCCTTCCTCTATGGGATGTGCCAACACACATCCTATGGCATGATTAGGAGCATCTACATGTACATGAAAAGATTTATTCCAATCAGGCACTGTAAACACTCTTAGTCCAAGGGAAAAGATGCCTATACACAATATTGGATTGCCTAAATCGCTCGATATTAGGCCACTTTCTTTGCTCTAAATCATCCGATAGTCTTTGAATGGATACGTGGGAAGCGAAGAGAATGGAGACCCGAATTCAGACGTACTTCAAAACCCAATTATAGTGACTGACCCTCGAAGTCGCACTCTCCTTGGTTACGTGCTCTTGTTTCACCTGTTCCCTGTTCTTTTCTCTCTCTCACTCTTATTCTTACTCCCTGATCTTTCCTCTCAATCACTCTTTTTTTCCACCTCCCTCCTCTCACTCGATCGTAGGCACTCACTCACATGCACTCATGCCTACATACACACATGCACTCCTCTTCCCACTACTCTCATACCCATACTCTTACACTTCCTTACTCTCGGATCCAAGCACACCCACACTCACTCCTCGCCCTTTCACTTTTCCTCTCTGTCTCTCTCTCTCTCTCTTTCTCATCCACCTTCTTTCACTTTTTCTCTCTCATTCTCTTTTACACACACATATACACTCTTCTTCCCCTTATCTCTCTGCACTCGACCACAACCTTCAACTCGGGTCGGCAAGAAATGAGGAGGAATGCATTATGGTATATAGCGTGCGAAATGCGTCTCGTTAATGAACATGTATGTGCATGTGTAAGAGATGGCGTGAGTTGTTTTCAACATATCAGAGCTTTCCACTTAAAGTTTTTACACTTCCTGCCAAAGACCTATTTCACCACCTCTATCCCATTGTTGAAGTTACTCATACACATGGTTCGCCCGGCTCTGAGAATAGCTACCTGGACACCTCCAAGAAGTAGCTTTGTTTTACACGGACAGGAAGAACTCTGCTACAGGGACACAATGAATTGGGGTTCTTGAAGGGAAGATATCTTTATGCGCAAACATAAATCAAATTTATGCAGATTCACATTCGACTGAAGGTGCATGGTTACATCAACCTGTTCATATGATAGATGCACAAGCATGTCGGGAACCAGTTTGATAGTAGGCCAGGATTCTACATTCCTTTAGATGATGCAAACCATAACATTCGATGACTATTCTTCAAGTTCCTAGATGCGTTTTGATGTAAATTCGTTCCTTGCATCTATATTATTCACGTGCTCACCACACATCACCACCAATGAGAGGACTAAGTTCGAAGTTAATGACCCCGTTCTGAACTTGGCTACAACTTGAGTGCAAAGAATGAAAATAGTTTTCTTTTTATTAGTCTATATATTGAAAATCCTTCCTCCTATTGCTTAAACGAAACGCAATTGCCCGATTTCCCATGATGTCGAATGATCTCCATCTACACATTAATCAAAAGCCAGCTCATTCATGAATGAACAACATGTAAACAACCATGAGCAGCCTCAACAAATATTCTTTGTTGCGTCCTCGAAATCACTTCTTCATGAAATTACAACATATCTTCAATTTCCTGAATTCAATTATCAACGGACAATATACAAAAGAAATTCACAACAGTGCCACTTATCTCTTTCTGTGCATGAACATGAGAACTGTCACAAAATAAAGTTTTTCTTTTCAAGCAGCTTATGGTCTCAGAGTCAATAAAATAGGCTTTTGTACCTCCATCATCTGATTACTCTTCTGAATCCCATATGCGCTCCTCAATGCTGAAGTGACCACCAACAGAGTTTAGCTCTCCTTATCTCCCCTTCTATGCTGTTCTCCCTCAGATTTCACTGTGCCTCTTCCCTTTTATTATGTGTGTCCATCCCTGCACCCAACAGTAATCACCTTGAAGGATATCTTCACGAGCTATATTCTAAATCTGACTTTCTCCATACAATTGTTAGGCCAAGGGCTCTAGAGCAACTTGGGAAGACTTCTGAAGGGCATCCCCTCCTCGCTTGTTGCATCTTGTAGGGATTACTTCCCTTCCACTCATTAGTGTTGATATCCTCCTGCATGAGGGCTTCGTCCCATGTTGCAGTGACTTAAAGCATGAAAATAATCAGCGAGCGATTCATTACACGGCCTCATTGATTTTTCCTTTCTATTCTGTGGCTAGATGGACAATACATAAGGTTCTCGCACGGCCTTCAGAGTTGCCCCTGATCTAGTGTCAATCCTGGTAATATGATTCGGAAATGACTCAAACCAATTGAGGTATATTCTCGAGGCCCATACTTCACCTTCTTACATTCAGTTCCTCATTGGGATGACAAAAACAAAAGAAGAAGTAGCTTCCTCTTTTTCTATAGCTACCCTTGCATTACTGCTCACTATGTGGTCAAAGCAATCTATGTTACCTTCAGGAATGAAGCCTGTGGAGGTGAAATGAATCCGTTCCTAACTATAGAGTATATTTCCATAGTCACACCCAACAGATATGTGAAATGGAAACCTTCTGAGTTGTATAGCAGATGCTTTCAGTCCCAAATTGAGTTGCAACCCTCATCGTAGTAGATACAGTAATCTTCCAAAAACTTTACAGAAGTGCCTTCCCTGCCATCATCCAAAACTGTCCCAAAAGTATTCCTCCCCACCCTTGATGGGCATAGAGAGGGGATGATACAGTAATCAACTTCAGAATGGAATAGCTCTAGCTACATTATGGGAGCTATTATGCTTCCTGCGCTTTCCTCCATCCTCTTGCTATTCGCTGTCAAGCCTCATGGCTTTTCTCCTCTTCAACCATGGCTGCTCCCCTTGAGCTTCGATAATGAAGATTATCATGAGTCAATCCCACTTCTCAACAGGATCTCTTCTTTTCCATCTCTTAACAAATTTTCTTTGCTCTCATGAGCTTCCAAAGAAATT
This sequence comes from Ceratopteris richardii, assembly GCA_020310875.1. Lineage (NCBI taxonomy): Eukaryota > Viridiplantae > Streptophyta > Polypodiopsida > Polypodiales > Pteridaceae > Ceratopteris > Ceratopteris richardii. Next base: position 178,460,946 of record CM035418.1, read on the forward strand.
GCTCTCCCTTTTTAGTGTCACCGTAGTGAATGCACTTCTTCAGCTATGACAAGCTTTTTTTTTTATTATTTATTCTCTACCATTCTCATATCAATTGTCCAGGACCTCTCCAATTCGCTGCCCTCTTTCTCTCTTCTACGGGTCAATACCCTCTGCTCAACACTTCCTCATGAGATAGAAGATGGATGATATTTAAAAAGGAATGTTCCCAATCCTTTGCAAAGTTTGAGGATCCTTTCCACATTAAGAGTTGTAGGCTTTAAAGTTTAGATACATGGATGAAGAGTCTGCACTATATGTTGGTTCGCCTCCTTGCGAGGCATGTACCTCCTTTTCTCTCCTTTGACTGCCTCTGTCCAACAAAATAGCCCCGTTGTCTCTATGATGAGTTCTCCTGATCATGTGCATCTTGTCTTTGTTTCCCCTCACATATACATCTTCTACCCACACAGACCCGCCAAGATAGAGAGCCCCTTCCCCAATTTCCCATCTGAAAAGCTCCCTTGGCTTCAATCTCGCCTTTTCCTCCTTTACTTCCCTATGTTCTTCTTTCTCTCCCTAGATGGGCTCCCTCCCGAACTCTCCCTGATAATGACCGGTAGTCTCCACCTCCTCTTGATGCTCACACTCACCGAAAACAGCGAAGAAGAAGCAGCCCTTCGTTCTTGCTCAACAAAAAATTGAAGAAGCCAAAAAACGATAGTGCCCCCCTTATCTGTACACCGGCGCCCCAAAAAACTCCCCGATGTGGGTGCACCTATCTCTTTTTTTTTTTTTTTGGAGATATCCACAAAATGCTCCAATAATCGCAATTCCATCGTGTACCCACCAAGTGAAGCATCCCAACTAACTTCTTTAACCTGGAATTGGTTTACAGTCTTATTTTTCTCGAATTCCTTGGTGGCATATGCTGAATACTAGACAAAAGCTGCATAGACACGCTTTGCACCCATGTCATAAAAGAGAACATATCTAGGTTCTTCGATGAAATCCTTGTCGATTCCATATTGAAGAGCAATGCCCCAATGCTGATTCATTAGTGCTAAAACGTTGAGGCCCCCCAATTCAGCTGCAATTGTAATGCACTCCCATGCTATGGCAATAATCAAGGACGGTATCGATTTTCCAATCCTCTCTTACCAAGACGTCGCCATGTATTTCCCTAATACCTCCAATCAAATATTTATCAGATCTTCAAGTGCCTGCAATCAAGCATATTCTTCTGCCAAATAGAAACATGTTAGTGCACCAAAACCAACCATTTATTGAGCTAACATACTCCCCTCTTTTGCTCGCAAAGTCGTCCCCGACGAGCCAATTAGCACCTTGCATATCAATTCTCTCCTTCCTCAATGTAGGACCTGCAATCAAACCATTCGAGTCATCGACAATACATCCATGCACCTTCACATACCTCATACTTGTTCTATCTCTTTCCACTGGCATACCTGCAACGACACTAAATCAACATCCATTAGTCATCAAAACCAGTCACTTCACTTACCAACGTTGTCCATTTTATCACATCTTCACCGCAATGTCCACCTGTCTACAAAGTTCATCAAAACATTAGAACCTTTCTTCATCAAATCACAATAACATTTACAACCAAAATGGAAAGAGCAAACACACACCAGGAAATCACATCACACATCGTTGTCATACATGCAAACTCGTTACAACCCATATGCATACAAGCAGAAGACATGTCCACATTCCCTCTCATCACTCTTCTCGATTATTCATTCAACTCGTCACGAGTCTCTATTCCACATGCATACTCAACACACTTTCCACACACACCATATATGATCAAAAACCATTCCCCACTTCCGTTTTTGATACTCTTTCCGGTCACACGATTGCTTTCCTGATTCTTTTTTTCATTTCTAACCAAGTTCTCTCGCTGATTTTTCATTTCCCTTCTACCTAGGGTTTCCACTACCCGCTTTCCTTTTCATCGACTTTTTTTTTTTCCAACTAAATCCGATGTTAGGTCACCACCACACCTCCTGAAATGATGGACACACGACAAAGACGTCTCAAGCCTAACGCGAGCTCGCCTCGACAAGACCGCTCATCGTCAATGCGATTCCAGACTTCACAAGTCGTTGCACCACCTAAAAGCAAAACTGACACTTCTCGAAGGTTTGCAGACAAACAAGGTACTTAGCATGATTGGATCCCTCAAGTCCAAGTCTTCCACAAACACGTCGTAGCCAAAACCCTACCCGAGCTTAAGCTTTGATTCGACATGCCTCATCAGGAGTCCACACATTCCTATATCCCCACAACACAGACACATATTCCCATCCGAGCATCATGCTCTCTCTCCTCTCTTCTGTCCCCCCTCGAGCGAGGAATTCGTCTTATTTTTTTTTTCACATTTTTTTCTCTTGTTTTTTTTCATCAATTTTTTTCACATATTTACTCACACTTGCCGGCCTACGCCGAAGCTGGATGCGACTCGTGGCCTCGACCACCCGATCGAGTTTGTTCCACCCATCTACCAACCCAACGAAGCACGCGACACACAGACAGCTAGCCCTATGCGAAACCGACGTCGGTTCGTGGCTTTGACCACCCGACCAAAGTGGGTCCACCCACCTATCGGCCCACATAGGCACGTAGCCACATGCACACATACATAAACATATATATTTTTTCCATTTTTTTCATTCCCGCATCTCGAGAATTAGGAGACAAAAGAAAGGACCTTTTCCCAACCCAATCAGTCACGACACACACACATATATATCCCCCCATGGAAATCCCGATGAGACATATCTTCTCTCTGCTGCTACTCAAGCCGAAATCAGACCACTAATGCCATGGTCAACTTTTTCTCTCGAGACCCGCACATACTAACCACCTCATCGACCTCGAACCTCAAAAAGTGTCACTTCAGTCCTAAGCGTACAACCAACTTGGTCCATCCGTCCTCACATCTCTGATTCGCAATCCACAAAGCAAACCCTAATCAGACTCAAGCCGTCCTTGCCGACATCCATCTCCTTATCTATTTTTTTTTCATCTCCAACCTCTGCCTCGCAGAGATTCCACCTACTCGATAAATGACCTGGAAAATTACCATTGCTCGTTGTGCCCCTCAATGATTCAAGCCTCGCTGCTAAGTCCCTTAATCCTTGCTTGTTGTACTCAATATCACTATGATATTGGAATAGGTCAGATTCAATGCCTCGGAACCAATTCCATATTTGCTCCATCTCTTTATCTTCTCTCACCCTTTTTGCAGATCCGAGGGGAATATCCTCCCTCTTCTCAACTCGAACGGTCAACTTCTCGACTTCCTCTCTAATCGATCTTTCCTCCCAAATCCTACTCATATTTTCTACATCAAGATCATCTACCTTCTTTGACAATTCATTCTTCGTTCTTTCTAACTCTGCTCCAAACGCACTCAACCTGTCCAACACCGCTTTCAGCTCTTCCTCCATTTTCCCCGCTCTCGGGTCCTCCAATTGCCCTCGCATCTCGTCATCTTTCCGATTCATCCACCTATCGAGCTTGCTACTCAGCTTTGCATTCTCTTTCTCTACACGTCTCACTTTCTCATCACTCTCTGCTTGGGCACTTTTCATTCTCTCTAACTCCAGGTGGAACTCTTCCGCCATCTTACCTGCTTGATCACTATATTTACCAATCAAACTTTGCACTCTTTCCATTTCTTGCTCTATTTGCTCAAGTCTTTTTATCAGGTTCTCCTCATCTCTCTCGAACTCCTCTTCGATCGCAACTCCAAAGCAATCGCCAACCATCAAGTCGGATTTTAGGTCCAAGCTCAAGTTTTCACTGCGAGGCCTCACAAGGTCTTCCTCAAGCTTTTGTTCACCCTTTTCAACTCCTTGTTTTCACTTTCCAATGCTCGTACTTGCTTTTCCCAAGCTCCTAAGACCTCGGTAATTTTCACTTGAGTTTCCTCTAATTTTTCTATTTTGATCCTCTCGTTATCTCGCTCTTCTCGCAGACATTCCAACTGACGTAGTATGCTTGCCAACAAACTCTCGTTATCTTTGGCTTTCACATAAAAGGTCGCAACCTGCGGACTAACCTCTTTTGCCACGACCTCCTCAACGAGAACATCCTTTGCGCGACACACGTGCTCACACAACCTTTTCTCTCCACAATCCGTGCATGCAGGAACAAAGTCCAATGGACTAGACACACGAGGACAATATTTTGCAATGTGCCCGACTTTCTCGCAACACCAACACCGAATGTAATTCGAGATTGGACCACCCCGACGACATTCATATGCACGGCTTTGCATTGGGAGGCCAAACCGGCTTCGACTTCTAGTCCATTCGGGAGTCATCCTCCTTGTGCTCACCTCTCAAACATTTACGACATGTGTACTTTGCACCATTTTTCTACCTAGGCCAATGCACTCAATCTGGGTCGACGGGTTGTGCCGCACAATTGGGGCACCGAGCGTACTCGTGGCACGACTCTATGAGGAGTGCCAAGCCAACTTCCCGACAAACGCACCAAAATGTAAACACTCTTAGTCCAAGGGAAAAGATGCCTATACACAATATTGGATTGCCTAAATTGCTCGATATTAGGCCACTTTCTTTGCTCTAAATCACCCGATAGTCTTTGAATGGATACGTGGGAAGCGAAGAGAATGGAGACCCAAATTCAGACGTACTTCAAAACCCAATTATAGTGACTGACCCTCGAAGTCGCACTCTCCTTGGTTACGTGCTCTTGTTTCACCTGTTCCCTGTTCTTTTCTCTCTCTCAATCTTATTCTTACTCCCTGATCTTTCCTCTCAATCACTCTTTTTTTCCACCTCCCTCCTCTCACTCGATCGCAGGCACTCACTCACATGCACTCATGCCTACATACACACATGCACTCCTCTTCCCACTACTCTCATACCCATACTCTTACACTTCCTTACTCTCGGATCCAAGCACACCCACACTCACTCCTCGCCCTTTCACTTTTCCTCTCTGTCTCTCTCTCTCTCTCTTTCTCTTTGTCTCTTTCTCATCCACCTTCTTTCACTTTTTCTCTCTCATTCTCTTTTACACACACATATACACTCTTCTTCCCCTTATCTCTCTGCACTCGACCACAACCTTCAACTCGGGTCGGCAAGAAATGAGGAGGAATGCATTATGGTATATAGCGTGCGAAATGCGTCTCGTTAATGAACATGTATGTGCATGTGTAAGAGATGGCGTGAGTTGTTTTCAACATATCAGAGCTTTCCACTTAAAGTTTTTACACTTCCTGCCAAAGACCTATTTCACCACCTCTATCCCATTGTTGAAGTTACTCATACACATGGTTCGCCCGGCTCTGAGAATAGCTACCGGACACCTTCAAGAAGTAGCTTTGTTTTACACGGACAGGAAGAACTCTGCTACAGGGACACAATGAATTGGGGTTCTTGAAGGGAAGATATCTTTATGCGCAAACATAAATCAAATTTATGCAGATTCACATTCGACTGAAGGTGCATGGTTACATCAACCTGTTCATATGATAGATGCACAAGCATGTCGGGAACCAGTTTGATAGTAGGCAAGGATTCTACATTCCTTTAGATGATGCAAACCATAACATTCGATGACTATTCTTCAAGTTCCTAGATGCGTTCTGATGTAAATTCGTTCCTTGCATCTATATTATTCACGTGCTCACCACACATCACCACCAATGAGAGGACTAAGTTCGAAGTTAACGACCCCGTTCTGAACTTGGCTACAACTTGAGTGCAAAGAATGAAAACAGTTTTCTTTTTATTAGTCTATATATTGAAAATCCTTCCTCCTATTGCTTAAACGAAACGCAATTGCCCGATTTCCCATGATGTCGAATGATCTCCATCTACACATTAATCAAAAGCGAGCTCATTCATGAATGAACAACAGGTAAACAACCATGAGCAGACTCAACAAATATTCTTTGTTGCGTCCTCGAAATCACTTCTTCATGAAATTACAACATTTCTTCAATTTCCTGAATTCAATTATCAACGGACAATATACGAAAGAAATTCACAACAGTGCCACTTATCTCTTTCTGTGCATGAACATGAGAACTGTCACAAAATAAAGTTTTTCTTTTCAAGCAGCTTATGGTCTCAGAGTCAATAAAATAGGCTTTTGTACCTCCATCATCTGATTACTCTTCTGAACCCATATGCGCTCCTCAATGCTGAAGTGACCACCAACAGAGTTTAGCTCTCCTTATCTCCCCTTCTATGCTGTTCTCCCTCAGATTTCACCATGCCTCTTCCCTTTTATTATGTGTGTCCATCCCTACACCCAACAGTAATCACCTTGAAGGATATCTTCACGAGCTATATTCTAAATCTGACTTTCTCCATACAATTGTTAGGCCAAGGGCTCTAGAGCAACTTGGGAAGACTTCTGAAGGGCATCCCCTCCTCGCTTGTTGCATCTTGTAGGGATTACTTCCCTTCCACTCATTAGTGTTGAGATCCTCCTGCATGAGGGCTTCGTCCCATGTTGCAGTGACTTAAAGCATGAAAATAATCAGAGAGTTATTCATTACACGGCCTCATTGATTTTTCCTTTCTATTCTGTGGCTGGATGGACAATACATAAGGTTCTCGCACGGCCTTCAGAGCTGCCCCTGATGTAGTGTCAATCCTGGTAATATGATTCGGAAATGACTACAAAAGATATATTTTATTATTGGAGAATGGGGAAATATTTTCTCAGAAAATGTGCTCGCTGGTGCATAACTTCCACTGCTTCTGATGATGTATAGGCTTGTGGATTCTTCTACAGCAGGTGAAAATTGATTGGAAAACTCAAGAAAACTCTCTGGTTAGAAGACTACAGAGTTACCCTTCCTGGGATCTTCCACAATTCTCTGATCCCTCCAGGTGGAATCCCCTTCTTCCTGCTATACGCATGCACTCCTACCCTCGCAAAAACTCCCAGAGCGCTCTCCTTTCTTTCATTGCAGCACCTGCTTGACTCAATGTCTTCCCCAAATTCGATGATCTTCACTTCAAGCGGAGGTCGCAACGCCCTTGGTCTGTTGGCCAGAATGAGCTTGGAGACTGAAACACACAAACTAGCCTGCTATTTATGGGGACCCGAAATTCTGCTGCGATGAAGATGGACCAAGTATGACTTGGTTTTGCAACTCAAGACCTCAAATCCATCGTAGTATACAGCATAAACCAATTGAGGTATATTCTCGAGGCCCCATACTTCACCTTCTTACATTCAGTTCCTCATCGGGATGACAAAAACAAAAGAAGAAGTAGCTTCCTCTTTTTCTATAGCTACCCTTGCATTACTACTCACTATGTGGTCAAAGCAATCTCTGTTACCTTCAGGAAGGAAGCCTGTGGAGGTGAAATGAATCCGTTCCTAACTATAGAGTAGATTTCCATAGTCACACCCAACAAATATGTGAAATGGAAACCTTCTGAGTTGTATAGCAGATGCTTTCAGTCCCAAATTGAGTTGCAACCCTCATCGTAGTAGATACAGTAATCTTCAAAAAACTTTACAGAAGTGCCTTCCCTGCCATCATCCAAAACTGTCCCAAAAGTATTCATCCCCACCCTTTATGGGCATAGAGAGGGGATGATACAGTAATCAACTTCAGAATGGAATAGCTCTAGCTACATTATGGGAGCTATTATGCTTCCTGCGCTTTCCTCCATCCTCTTGCTATTCGCTGTCAAGCCTCATGGCTTTTCTCCTCTTCAACCATGGCTGCTCCCCTTGAGCTTCGATAATGAAGATTATCATGAGTCAATCCCACTTCTCAACTGGATCTCTTCTTTTCCATCTCTTAACAAATTTTCTTTGCTCTCATGAGCTTCCAAAGAAATTGCTCTCCCTTTTTAGTGTCACCATAGTGAATGCACTTCTTCAGCTATGACAAGCTTTTTTTTTATTATTTATTCTCTACCATTCTCATATCAATTGTCTAGGACCTCTCCAATCTGCTGCCCTCTTTCTCTCTTCTACGGGTCAATACCCTCTGCTCAACACTTCCTCATGAGATAGAAGATGGATGATATTCAAAAAGGAATGTTCCCAATCCTTTGCAAAGTTTGAGGATCCTTTCCACATTAAGAGTTGTAGGCTTTAAAGTTTAGATACATGGATGAAGAGTCTGCACTATATGTTGGTTCGCCTCCTTGCGAGGCATGTACCTCCTTTTCTCTCCTTTGACTGCCTCTGTCCAACAAAATAGCCCCGTTGTCTCTATGATGAGTTCTCCTGATCATGTGCATCTTGTCTTTGTTTCCCCTCACATATACATCTTCTGCCCACGCAGACCCGCCAAAATAGAGAGCCCCTTCCCCAATTTCCCATCTGAAAAGCTCCCTTGGCTTCAATCTCGCCTTTTCCTCCTTTACTTCCCTACGTTCTTCTTTCTCTCCCCAGATGGGCTCCCTCCCGAACTCTCCCTGATAATGACCGGTAGTCTCCACCTCCTCTTGATGCTCACACTCACCGAAAACAGCGAAGAAGAAGCAGCCCTTCGTTCCTGCTCAACAAAAAATTGAAGAAGCCAAAAAACGATAGCGCCCCCCTTATCTGTACATCGGCGCCCCAAAAAACTCCCCGATGCGGGTGCACCTATCTCTTTTTTTTTTTTTTTTGGAGATATCCACAAAATGCTCCAATAATCGCAATTCCATCGTGTACCCACCAAGTGAAGCATCTCAACCAACTTCTTTAACCTGGAATTGGTTTACGATCTTATTTTTCTCAAATTCCTTGGTGGCATATGCTGAATACTAGACAAAAGCTGCATAGACACGCTTTGCACCCATGTCATAAAAGAGAACATATCTAGGTTCTTCGATGAAAAACCTTGTCAATTCCATATTGAAGAGCAATGCCCCAATGCTGATTCATTAGTGCTAAAACGTTGAGGCCCCCCAATTCAGCTGCAATTGTAATGCACTCCCATGCTATGGCAATAATCAAGGACGGTATCGATTTTCCAATCCTCTCTTACCAAGACGTCGCCATGTATTTACCTAATACCTCCAATCAAATATTTGATCAAATCTTCAAGTGCCTGCAATCAAGCATATTCTTCTGCCAAATAGAAACATGTTAGTGCACCAAAACCAACCATTTATTGAGCTAACAGGCACTTCTAGAATAAGTGTAGAACACAATCGTCGTTTACGCTCACTAAAGGAACTCTCGCATTCTTCTTTCCACTCAAAGTTTGTTAGCAGGTTGTAGAGTGGTTTAGGGATGATTGCATACATATGTATGAACTGTCTGTAATAACTGCACTGGCCCAGAAATGCTTGTATTTCTTTGATGTTCTTTGGCTTGGGTAATTCATTGATTACTTGTACCTTATCTTCATCCGTAGAGATTCCATTTTTTGAGACTATGTGACCAAGTACCTTGCCTTGTCTGACCATAAAAACACACTTCTCTGGGTTTAAACAGACTTGATATTCCCTACACTTGTCAAAGATGCATTCAAGCTCGGGGATATGTTGTGGTCTACGCACTGAGTGAGCACACAGGTCATCCACATACACTTCTAGATTTTTCCTTAAAAACTTTGTGAACACGTGGCATATCAACCTTCGGAAAGTTGCAGGTGCGTTTGTCAGCCCAATACACATTACTCAAAATGCAAAGATACCCCACTCAGTGGCAAATGCCATCTTATGTTGGTCCTCGGGGGCAATGGCAACTTGATTATAGCGTGAGAATCCATCAAGAAAACTATACACCTCCTTGCTTGCGACTCTTTCCAACAGGTGTTCTCTAATGGGTATAGGGTAACTATCCCAAATGGTAGCAGCATTGACCTTCATTAAGTTAATGCACACTCTAAGCTTACCATTCTTCTTAGGCAAGACTACGATGGGTGATACCCATTCGGTGTGTTCTATTTCGTAGATAATTCCGGCTTCTATGAGTCTATCTATTTCTTCCTTGATTTTCCATGCATAATTGTCATTATATGTATAGGGCATTTGCTTGGTGGGTCTTGCCTCGGCGGTCATGGGTGTCCTATGGGAACATATAACCCCTTTCAGATCTTTGTAACTCCATGCAAACACATCCCTATACCTCTTCAATAGAGCCATCAAACTTTCTTCCTCTTTGTCAATCAGATCATGTCCTATGTATGTGCATCGTTCTTCTCCTCCCTCAATTGCCACTACAACTTTCTCTCTGGTTTCCTTATTGTCATAAGCTTCTCCTGAGTTTTTATCTCTTTTTGACATGTTGATCATGATTTTTTGGTCTTCCATTGCATATTTCCTAAAGTTTTCTGGCACTTCCATCAATGGTTCTTCTTCCTCAGTTTTCATGTTCTTTTCCTTCCTCATCTTTTGATTTTGTCAATTGGAACTTGAATTCTCCTTCTCCTTCCTAGGGGTGGTTGTTGGGAAAGATGGATGGATGATCCAAGAGATAGAGTAGGTACTGCTAAAACCTGCTTTGTACCAGCCCTCTTTAGCTTCAGACTTGATTAGTAGACTCCCTTAGCTTTCCAATGACACCAAGAAATGGCCTATGTCCTTTGGAAATGAAGTGTTTAATGATTGAATCAAATCAGATAACTTTGGAAGTCACAAAGTCAAGAAAACCTTCTATTTTGGTCTTGACACCTGCTCAATGTTTTGCTCAGTGTGACCAGCACAGTAACAATTGATAAACTTCCTTCTAGGGGTATTCAATTAGCTTAGTAAGCTAAAATTTGCAAGTGGAATGATGTAAAATAATGAAATATGCTAAGAGAAATTAATTTAGCAAGATTTGGTATACCCCCGACTTTTTAGGACTGTAGCAGAGATAGACCAGTGAGCACCTCGACGACGATTTCTCTGAATTGGCTGAATGAAATCACTTCAAACTTTGTCATCATGTATATGACTTTGAGCTGAATCAAACAAGCTTTGAATCACTGAATTTGATGGAGTATTGGCTGAGATATGTCCTTGCCAAGTTGACAGACTTTAGAGTAGACAATCAGTGAGCACAGAGATGAATGATGTAAATGTATCTATAAATTAACACTTGTGTACAATCGCATTGGCATGACAAGCATTGCCTAATGGTGTAGAGAGGTGTAGGTTATGGAGTAATCCTCACACACACTCAATGACAGTAGAATGAAGCTCGGAAGTGATGTCTCTCTCCGCGACTTTTCAAGTTCACCTTTTATATGGAATGTGTAAGAATTTGAATTCAAATTCAAATTCTTGGCTCCCTCTATTCAAGCTTTTAAAAACTTGGAGATATTCTCTCAATCAAGTGAACTAACTTTTCCACGAATCATTTGGGTAGGTGATTACAAAAGATTCTAAGTCAAATTGACTTTTACAATGAGGTAAAGTGGTAAGTAATCACTAGCATATGTTCCTATGATTCTTCATGCATGTAGAGTCTTCATGATATCTTCCAAGCCAAATGTGTAGGCTTGTGGTTTACACCAACAGCTCCCCCTCAAGCCAAACATTTTGGCTTAAGTCTTCATCTTCAATCTTCAAGTACATCCTGCAATCCAATCATAGATTTGAACCTGCAAAGTTTGGTTCCATCCAAAGCTTTAGTCAGCAAATCTGCACATTGCATGTTGGTTGACACATAGGTCAGCTGAATGTCCTTGCTTAGCAATTTCTCCCTCAAATAATGATAATGAACTTCTATGTGTTTGGTCCTGGCATGATAGATAGGATTAGTTGCAAAGTGAAGAGAACTTGTATTATCTCCAAAGATAATTGGAGGCCTAGTATATAGGCCCAATTCTGTATACAAAAGCTTAATCCAAATTGCTTCTTGAGTGGCATTAGCTAGCCCTCTATATTCTGCCTCTATAGAAGACAATGCAATAGTTGGTTGCTTCTTTGCAGACCATGAAATTGGTTTGTCACTTGCAAAAGAAATGTATCCTGAAGTGCTTCTCCTATCATCCTTGCATCCTGCCCAATTTGCATCTGAATAAACTTTTATATCACTATCTGAAGTGTAAGGAAAGTACAAACCATGGTTCTGTGTACCCTTGAGATACTTCAAGATTCTTTTGGCAGCCTCTAAGTGAGGTATCCTTGGCTTGTGCATAAATTGACTTAGCACACTAACTCCATATGCAATATCAATTCTTGTAAGAGTAGCATAGTTCAAGCTACCTACCATACTTTGATAACCTGTAATGTCTTGGACTTCATCACCTTCATGGGAACTTAGCTTTAGGTTCACCTCCATTGCAGTGCTAGCTGCTTTAGCATCCTGCAAGTGAAATTTCTTCAACATGTCCTGCACATACTTCTTCTGAGTAATGTATATTCCTGAATTAGTGTAAACTAATTCAAGTCCCAAAAAATACTGCAATAGCCCAATATCATTGATCTTGAACTCCTTCATCATTTGGCTTTTGATGCTTCTGATTCCATTGACATCATTGCCTGTAATGATGATGTCATCAACATAAACACAAAGATAGATTACCTCTGAATTACTTCTCTTAATGAACAGAGAAGTGTCAGCCTTACTCATGACAAAACCTTGGTCTTGGAGGTATGTAGTTAGTCTGTAATTCCATGCCCTAGGTGCTTGCTTCAATCCATATAAAGCCTTCTTTAATTTGCAAACATAAGTTACCTTCTTAGGGTCTTCATAGCCAAGAGGTTGTGACATATAAACCTCTTCTGAGATCCATCCATTCAAGAAAGCATTCTTGACATACAATTGGTACATGTTCCAATTCTTTGATGCAGCCACACTCACCAACACTCTGATCGTTGGCATCTTGGCCACAGGAGAAAATGTCTCTTCATAGTCAATGCCTTGGGTTTGTGCAAAACCCTTGGCTACCAATCTGGCCTTGTACCTGTTAATTATGCCATCAGAATTTCTTTTCAATTTATAGATCCATCTAGATCTTATTACCTTCATGGAGTCCTTCTTGGGTATTAACTCCCATGTATCACTCTCCTTGAGTGCTTCAATCTCCTCATCCATAGCCTCTTTCCATTCTGATTTTGTGATTGCTTCTTCATATGATCCTGGTTCTTCATTTGACAAATCCTTTGCAAGATAAATTGAATGTTTAGTAACAAGAGATGTATCATACCCATATCTGATAGGTTTTTTACTTTCCCTTTGTGATCTCCTAAAGGGTTGAGCTGAAGATTAAGGTATGTCTTCAAGCTTCTTCATATTCATTTTGCCTTTGGACTTCCATGCTTTGAACTCTTCAAGGTTGATTGTATCTTCATCATCTGAACTTGAGTCTTCTTTCTGAGTTGGTTCCTCCTTTGTAAGTTTTGGAAATTCCTCTTCCAAATCATAGGGTAGTTTGACCTTCCTGCATTCATTCTCATACCAAGAATCATTCTCATCAAAGATCACATCTCTGCTTATCATAAATCCCTTATTGGTAGGGTTATAAAACCTGTAACCTTTTTTATTTAAATCATATCCAATGAAAATACATTTTTCAACCTTTAGATCTAGCTTTCCTCTTACCTGTGAAGGAATGTGTACATATGCTACACATCCAAAAATTTTGCAGTGATCCAATGATGGTCTCTTACCATGCCATGCTTCATATGGTGTCATACCATCAAGTGACTTTGATGGTAACCTGCTTATGAGATAGGTGGCAGTAGAAACACTCTCTACCCATAGATAGTTAGGTAATTTCTTCTCATTAAGCATAGATCTAGCTGTCTCAACAATTAACCTATTTCTTCTTTCAGCTACCCCATTCTGTTCAGGAGAGTACCTTGTGGTTATTTCCCTTTTGATGCCTCTGTCCTGCAAGAAGTCCTCAAATTCATTGGAGAAGTACTCACCTCCTCCATCTGACCTTAGCCTCTTCAAATTCCTTCCTGTCTGATTTTCAACTAATGCAAGATATTTCTTAAAACAATTAAATACCTCATCCTTGTGCTTCATAAAGTATAATACAGTCCATCTGCTATAGTCATCAATAAAAGACACATAGTACCTTGAACTTGAGACTGAGGGGTCTTTGCTAGGTCCCCATACATCTGTGTGTACAAGCTCTAGATAGTCTTCATGCATATATCCTTTCTTGGAGAAGGGTAACCTGTGAGACTTACCAAATTGACAAGCACCACACTTGTAAATCATATGTTGCTTGGATACATTAGGTATCCCAAGCACACATTGATCCCTGCACATTTGCTTCAAGGTCCTTTCTCCAATGTGCCCTAATCTCTTGTGCCAAATCTCAAGCTCTGAAAGTGTCTGATCTTTATAATTGTATAATCAATGTTCTTTGTATCTTCCAACTCAAAAGTGAAAAGTCTACCTGATTTTTCTCCTTTAGCTATCCTTTTGAATCCATGTCTTGGGTCCTCCACAAATGCTCCATATTGATTGAATCTGACCCGCAACCCTTTCTCTATAATCTGACCAACACTCATTAAGTTCTTTGTAATTGTAGGTACATAAAGGACTCTGCTCAACAAATTCTTATTACCATCACAAGTTTTCACATTTCTAACTTTAACTACAGAATGCTTTGTATCATCACCTGTTTGGACTTGATGTTTACCTTTTGGTTCCTCAAGATCAGAGAGTAGTGCAACATTACCATCCACATGATTTGAACACCCTAAATCAATATAAAATAAGTGATCATCATTTGTACCTGACTTTGAAGTCATGTTCATGATCAAGAGAGAGTCATCCTGCTCCTCTATGTAGTTGTTGTAGTCCTTTCTGTTTCTGAATCCTCCTTGGTAGTTGCCATTGTAATTGTTGTTGTAGTTGTTGTTATAATTGTTGTTGTGGCCTTGGTGATGGTTGAACCTTCCTCTAGACTGAGAGTATCAACCTCTTTGGTAGCCTCTTCCTCTCTGATTTTTGTAATTCCTGTAACACTCATCTGTGGTGTGATTTGACAACCACAAATGTTACATGGTGATGTGTTATAGGGTCTCCCCCTACCTTGCTTACCTCCTCTGCCCTTGCCTCTTGAAGATCTACCTCTCCCTGCATAGTTGGCTTGGGAGGTAGAGCATTTATCTTCCCCCTTCTTACTCTTGCCTTTATCCTTAGATTTCTTATCAGTGTATAGGACAGAAGAGTTGTTACCTTTGGTAGTATCTCCACTCTTGGTAAGCTTTGCTTCATGTGTGAATAGTTGACCCATGAGAGTTGTAAGATCTGGAGTGTGCATGTCCATGTAGAGATCCATTGCAGTGGTGAAGCTTTCCCACTTGTCATCAACCTTGATCCCATTGATTACCTGCCTTACAATTTGTTCCTCTTCAATCTCTTCTCCTATGCTTGCTAACTGATCTGCAACATCTTTGATCTTGGTCACAAATTTTGAAACAACTTGCTTAGGTTGCTTCCTTAGTGTTGTGAATTCAATCCACAACTGATTTTTCCTAGCCCTTGTATTGGAGGAAAAATATGATGACAAGGTTTCCCAAGTCTCTTGGGAAGTCTTACAATTTCTGATATTAGGTAAAAGAAAGTCAGATATAGAGTTGAGTAGATAAGACCTTGCCAATGCATCCCTTGCACACCATGTGTTGAGTTTTTCTTGCTCCTCCTTGGTTGGCAAACCTCTTGCTTTGAATGAGGGCAATTCCTATCTCTTGAGATGTATCCATAGAGACTCCTTCCTTGTAAGTAGGTCTTCATCCTTAGAGACCAAGCTTGATAGTTGTTCCTGTCCAATTTGTCAATAAATGAAGGAAAACCATCTCCCATTTTACCTTATTTGCTCTGATACCACTGTTGGGAAAGATGGATGGATGATCCAAGAGATAGAGTATGTACTGCTAAAACCTGCTTTGTACCAGCCCTCTTTAGCTTCAGACTTGATTAGTAGACTCCCTTAGCTTTCCAATGACACCAAGAAATGGCCTATGTCCTTTGGAAATGAAGTGTGTAATGATTGAATCAAATCAGATAAATTTGGAAGTCACAAAGTCAAGAAAACCTTCTATTTTGGTCTTGACACCTGCTCAATGTTTTGCTCAGTGTGACCAGCACAGTAACAATTGATAAAATTCCTTCTAGGGGTATTCAATTAGCTTAGTAAGCTAACATTTTCAAGTGGAATGATGTAAAATAATGAACTATGCTAAGAGAAATTAATTTAGCAAGATTTGGTATACCCCCGACTTTTTAGGACTGTAGCAGAGATAGACCAGTGAGCACCTCGACGACGATTTCTCTGAATTGGCTGAATGAAATCACTTCAAACTTTGTCAGCATGTAGATGACTTTGAGCTAAATCCAACAAGCTTTGAATCACTGAATTTGATGGAGTATTGGCTGAGATATGCCCTTGACAAGTTGACAGACTTTGGAGTAGACAATCAGTGAGCACAGAGATGAATGATGTAAATGTATCTATAAATTAACACTTGTGTACAATCCCATTGGCATGAAAATCATTGCCTAATGGTGTAGAGAGGTGTAGGTTATGGATTAATCCTCACACACACTCAATGACAGTAGAATGAAGCTCGGAAGTGATGTCTCTCTCCGCAACTTTTCAAGTTCACCTTTTATATGGAATGTCTCTCTATTCAAGCTTCTAAAAACTTGGAGATATTCTCTCAATCAAGTGAACTAACATTTCCACGAATCATTTGGGTAGGTGATTACAAAAGATTCTAAGTCAAATTGACTTTTACAATGAGGTAAAGTGGTAAGTAATCACTAGCATATGTTCCTATGATTCTTCATGCATGTAGAGTCTTCATCATATCTTCCAAGCCAAATGTGTAGGGTTGTGGTTTACACCAACAGTGGTGAGGTCTTGGGACGTGGCTTCTACCCAGCCTAGAAATTCATCTTCCGATGAACATTCAGATCTGTCCGAATCTACTTCCCATTCCTCTTCATTCACTTGATTACTCCGTTCTAAGATTTCTCCTTCAAGATTATCCTCTTCTGTTTCTTCCTTTACTAGTTTTATAGTGAAGATGGATACATCATAACTATCTTCGTCACAATGGGGGGTCCATTGTTCTTCATTAATTACAATATCCATAGTCGCTAGAATCTTTGCCCAACCATAGGGTTCAAATTCCTTGTATGGAAATACTACAGGAGCGTATGCTGGGTCCTCCACAGTTCTAGAGATGTGACCTACTCCTGATGCTCTAGCTTTTGCACATTCCTCTTCCTTGGCTTCGATTTTACACATCCAAAGGTGAGCATCCTTGTTAGCTCCGAAAATGGTTGATTTTTATGCACTAATGTGGTTCCATTGGGCAGGAAATTTGTTTGATTTCAGGGGGGAATTCTCTTCCGCTTCATGGGCTATGGAGATATGCAGATATATGAGAGGGATCCATCCGAGGATGAATATGACATTATCCAAGAGCTAACAGATCTCCCTACCAAATTTCAACAAACAGCTGGAAAAGTGGCTGAACATCTGAGACCAGATGTAATCAAGTGGAAGGATACTTCCAAAGTGTATTTTGATCTTGCGAACCAGCCGATTGAAGAAAGCTTCTCACCATTAATAGGAAGACAATATGCACCATTCTATGCATCGTTGTTAGCGGCATATTTTGCAACACTTTGGCTTGCCTCATTCATCATTGGCCTGGAACCTATGTCCTTCTTCTACTCGAATTCTCTTTCAAGCTACTTGTCCTTGCAGTTACTACGAGCCTTCGAATATCTCATATACCTCATTTTTACAGACAGCAAATTTCATCTATTTATGTATCGTGGACACATTGGTTGGAAAGCTTACTGGATGCCTGCAGTGGGTTGTGGCTGTGGGGATAAGGGGAGCCTCTTCTTATCTTATCGACGGGGGGTATGTGGGAGGAGGCAAAGCTACATATTGGGGGCTGTGGTTTTCTCGCAGGTGGGCGGATAAGATCAGTGGGCAAACTTACAAGAGGGATGGACCATATCAGGGAATGTCATGGTACGAACCATATGGTGTCACGGGGGGGGGGGGGGGGGGGGAATGAAGATATCGTGGGCGTTCTGAAATGTCTAAAAATGTTGCAGGGGGTGGGAGCTATTCCTCTCGTCGCGCGTAGTGTTGAGTGGACGGAGGCCTGCAGTTGACATTTCGCTGCTGAACATCATGGCTGGCGCCTCATCCGACTTATTGTGGCAGCCGATTGAAGAGCTCTGAGAAGGACAGATGTTGGAGAGCAGGGGATGAAGAGGAAGATACATTGAGTAGGGTTCTTGAGCATCATCGTCGGGCTGCGGACTGCAGACGTCTGCGTATCTCAGATCTCAAGGGTAACTATGTGATGCCCTGAGAGTGTTTTATGGATGTCTTATTCTTCCATGTGGGAGTGGTACGAATCGGGGATTCACATTTCTCTACCTCTCTTGGCATGCAGTGGATCTTGTACTGTGGTACGGGGTAATGGGAAGGGTTTTGACCAATTTTCTGTCAGTCTTTCCCTACACAGTCACGCTGCAGGACAGTCCTAACCGGATCGTTAAGATCTGAGTCTGAGTGACATGTTTTGAGGAAGATGCATATGCATCGGGGTGGGGTTTCTAATCATGTTATTCTTCGTTTCTGTTTTAGTCATTGGCTTCAACGTAGTCTTCGTATCTGTTGAAATTCATGTGCAGTTGATGGTGCTGAATGATTTCTTATTTATGGACTGGTTGCACGGATACCTGACTCATAGTGTAGCTTTGCGCACTCTACGCCGTTTATGTCGATAGCTGTGGATTTTGTGATTGATTCTACACCTTATGTTTTGAAGTGGTTTGGTAGCACAAACACCTTAAATTTTATCTGTAGTCGATACTATTGGACGTTAGTGAGCACTCGGTATTTGTGATCTTGATTTTCGGCAATCACTACACGATGTTAAATTGCACTCTGAAAAATATACGACTGCTTGAGGTTGCTTTCTGTGTTTTGTTTGAAGAAACATTTCTGCTATTTTCCACCTATTCCGCTCTATCCTGCCATGAGAACTGGATTGCAAGTTGCTGTTTGAAGGTGGCTTGATATATAGATTGATGTAAAGACATGCATAGGCATGTGCAGAGAGCGAGAAAGTCGATGGATCCTATAGAATCATCTAGGGGGTCTATCATGAATTAATGTGCTAAGAGTTTTGGTTTTCATAACTTATATCATCTCTGGAAAGTGTAGGAGTTGAGGTGCACATAGAAAGACATTGCGAATTATCTTTTGACATAAAGTTAATTGAGCGCTTTAGAATTAGCACGTTGCATATATTTGAGAAAAGGGGAAAAAAAGAAATGCATTCGACATAGTCTGTGTGTGAGCCATCGTAAATCTTCAGGTGTTTTCTGAAATGCACTATCGTTATTCCCAAATTTCCCTTGCAACTATCATTTGTAAAGCTAAGGCTTATTTCTAGCCTGTTGATACACGGTATTTTTGTTATACCATGTCGTTTCCGATGAAGCATTGGACTTCTTGTTGACATTGGTTGAGAGTTGAAAGGACGCTGCACTTCTCAGCAGGCTGGTGATGTATGAGAGTGCATGAGAGTATATGCATATGTAGGGAAGAGAGAGAGAGAGGGAGATTGTTAGAAGAATCATTGGGGTTGGACACTTAGTTGTACTCATATTCTTCCATCTTCCCGCGGTACATCAAAGTGTAATTGTGGATTTAGGGCGATCAAAATTCACCTAGCATCAGAAAGTGGGGCAAAATATCATTGTGCATAGGCACTTTCCTTGGGTTAAGAGGCTATATCATTTTGGTGCATCTGCCGGGAATTAGCTTGGGTTAAGAGGCTATTCTCCGTGATGAGGCAGCCAACTGGTATGGGAATCTGACACCACAAGAGCGTGGAACTTATCAGGTGCTCAAGGAAGCCTTCTTGGCAAAGTTTCGATGGCAAGGCTTCCAAGACAGATTGGCCCAACAAATGGATTACTTGCGACAAGGAGTCAATGAGAGCATCGATAACTACATTCAAAGAATGGAAACGTTGGTAAGAAAGATGGGCGCGAACGCCCCGAACGATGAGACATTGAAACGAAGGTTCATTTCGGGATTGAGAGATCCTACGGCACAGCAGCATATCAGCCTGACAAGACCTGCAACTTTAATGGATGCTAAAGAACAAGCGAGGCTTTGGGAGGAAGTACAATTATGCCAACAAAGGAAGATGGAGCTCTTATACGAGCCAATGGGAGGCCCAGGAAACATACCAATGAAGGATCCGGGCCAAGGAAGTCCCGCATTGACGACTCCAGCTTTTGTAGCCGCCACTAGCACACCAGTCGAGGTAAAACCTGCGCTAACTGAAGAACGAATATTGGAGTTGGTCACGCAAGCTATAAAAGCTGCCACAATAACTCAAGAGACATACACAGTAAAACCAGAGGTCACAACAAACCCGAATCAAGTGTTTCGATCAAATACATGGTGTGGAAAGTGCCATGGTTACGGCCATTTGGCTTCAGAATGCCCTACAGTCTCGAGAGTATTCACAGATAGATCGCCGCCTAGGATGCGTTGTACTTTTTGTGGAAGAACAAATCACACGGAGGACCGATGTTACAACA
Organism: Ceratopteris richardii; assembly: GCA_020310875.1. NCBI lineage: Eukaryota > Viridiplantae > Streptophyta > Polypodiopsida > Polypodiales > Pteridaceae > Ceratopteris > Ceratopteris richardii. The sequence continues at coordinate 178,481,457 of CM035418.1, forward strand.
AGAGAGCCTATGAAGAGAGGACCATGAAATCAGGAGATACAAGAGAAAGACCTTACACGGGATTGCCCGCTCAAAGTGTCCCACCTATATCTCGTTGGGAAAACAGACCGACTTATGGATATGGTGCTCCGGGTCAAGGAGGAGACTATCCGAGAGGAGCCGCACGTGATCAAAGAAGAGATGGTCCAATCCAGTGCTGGAGATGTCATGGCTTTGGCCATACTCAATCTAGATGTCCAAACGAAAAGAAGCCAATTGATTATACCCCGCTATGTAGGTACTGTAGTGGAGAGGGCCACTTTGATGAAGATTGTCCAAAACGAAGGGCTGCCGCCGGCAAGGAAAAAGGACCAGTAGGATCCTCGAATTATGTTGATACTCAGATGCATTCCACATCGAGAGTTCAAGAGCACGTTCCTACGATCGGAGTAGTGTTCAAGACACCGAACCCTCAAGAAGGCTCTAGCTCGTCAATGCACTTTGTGGATGCTTACGAGGCCAAGAAACTACACAAAGATCCAACTGTGGCAGTAGTCACAAGGACTCAAGAGTATTCGAAGAAGAATCCAAGAGGCGAAGGTGAAGAAGGGAGTCAAGAGAAGATAGCTAAGCACGAAGAGGTAGAAAACAAGGTTGGAGGACTTGTTGAGCAGCAAGAGTTTGAGGATGGGGAAGAGGTTGAGATTCTTCCACCAGTGACCAAGGAGTTTGTGCCGGGCATAGCACCATTCCCTGAAAGATTGAAAGCTCCTAAGATTAGAAAGGAAAGACAAAGTTCGGAAGAAGTAGATATCGTAAAGTTGCTTGCTGACACGGAAGTCACGCTGGATATTGGCACATTGCTAAAATGTTCACCTGCTTATAGGAAACAATTCTATAACGAATATATTAAGAAGCCCAGGAAAGCTCGAGATAAAAAGAGACAAGATAGACATGTCCACGGAATCATTCAAAGTATTACGACGCAAATTGATTCAAATGCTCCAGCTGTGACGGTCGAGATTAAAGGATATGAAGTCCCTGGTGCTCAGCTAGATAGTGGAGCCGCAGTCAACCTTATGACCGAGTTCATGATGAAAGCTTTGGGCCTCACCCACATGGAAGAAACGCCGATGTCCTTGAGAATGGTGGATCAAACACAAGTGAAGCCTGCGGGCCTTTTGAAGAATGTAAGTACAGTTGTGGGCGGTCTAGAGTTTAAAGTTGATTATCTGATAGTAAGACCAAAGACCTCAGAGGCTACCTTCTCGATCCTACTTGGACGACCATGGCTGGTGCAAGCCGAATGTGTACATGACTGGCGCACAGGTCTAATCGGATTCAGTTGCAAGTATCCCCACCCTCGAGCAACAAGAAGAAGACAATAATAGTCGATGAGATGGAAAAGAAAGAGAAGGAGAAAGCAAGGCACGAGATTTCACGAGCTAGGTTTTCCTTGAACACGGACACCTACAAGAATCTGCTTCAAGACGGGTTCAACTTGCAGCTCTTTAAGAATCAAGACACAAAGATGGGAGAGTATCAAAATCCACTGCTCTATAACGACGATTCCGATCAGGAGCTGCTAGGATGGTTGACGCACACAAGAGAATTTGAGTGCTACATGTTGAGTATAGACACAAGTAAAAACAAAGGTACTCAATCCCTGGAGAAGGGAACTTCAAAAGAAGAGCTGGAACGGGAGTTAGCTCCGACGATGGAAGTGCTACAGTTGAGAGAAAGAGTTAGAATGCTAGAAGCAGAGATTCTAAAGAGAAGTCGAGAATCGGAAAAAGAAGCGAAGAGTAAGACTAAAGTGTCGGAAGCCATTGCAAAAGCTGAATTAAAGAAATTAGGTTCAATCGAAAGAGAACAAAACAATGATTTACTGGCCAACCATGCACGCGTAATCGGAGAGCACATTCCAATCACAACTTCATCAAGGAATAAGGAATATTCGCGAGAAGCTCAGTTGGAAAAATGGGAAGTTCTTCTAGAAAAGTTCTTGAGCGTGGGGTCAGAGCTACCAGATGGAGTACGAGATTGTATTAAAACGACACTCAAAAATTTCAGCAAGGCCTTTGCATGGTCATACAGTGATTTGAGAGGAATTGATCCCCGAATCTGCCAACATTATATAGACTTGGAAGAAGGTACACGACCAATATGTCAACGACTTAGGCGGACAAATCCAGTCTACTCGGAATTGATCAAGTTGGAATTGACCAAATTATTGGAGGCAGGATTCATATATCCCATTGCATCCAGCGAGTGGGTATCACCAATCGTAGTTGTTCCGAAGAAAAATAAGAAAATCTGTATTTGCATAGATTATCGTAAGTTGAACGAGCGCACAAAGAAGGATCATTTCCCTTTGCCCTTTACTGATCAAATCTTGGACAGAGTGGCTGGCCATAAATTGTACTCATTTTTGGATGGTTTCAGTGGATACAACCAGATCCAAATCCATGAAGAGGATCAATCAAAAACTACTTTCACGACAGAATGGGGTACGTACGCATATCGTGTGATGCCATTTGGATTATGCAATGCACCGGCCACATTCCAGAGAGCAATGATAGCTGCATATCAAGACTACTTGCAGGATTGGATGGAGATATTTCTCGATGATTTCGCGATCAGAGGCGACGATGAAAACATGATGGAAAGGATCGAAGCGATTTTAAGAAGAAGCATTGAAAAAGGCATCGCATTAAATTCTGAAAAGTGTACATTTGGAGTACGAAGAGGATTGCTTTTGGGACATGTTATTTCCGAAAAAGGAATCGCGGTTGACGAGGATAAAGTGGAAAAGTTCGGACAACTTCCACCACCTCAAAACTTGCGGCAACTCAGAGGATTTTTGGGCCATGCAAATTATTATCGACGTTTTATATTAAATTTTGCATCCATAGCGGCACCACTGACGAATCTTTTGAGGAAAGACCAACAATACCAATGGACTGGAGAGTGTCAAGTTGCAATCGACTCGATCAAGGAAAGATTGATAAATGCACCGATTTTGGTAGCACCCGACTGGACGAAAGAATTCCATGTGCATACCGACGCTTCTCATACTGCGGTTGGAGCAGTACTATGCCAAGCCGATGAAAAGAAGTTGGATCACCCTATTTATTACGCAAGTCGCAATTTGAATAGCACTGAGAGGAACTATACGACTACGGAGAAGGAATGCCTATCGATGATCTTTGCGGTGAACAAGTATCGGCATTACCTGATGGGAAAGCATTTCACTTTTTATGTGCATCATGAAGCCCTTAAGTATATCATTAATAAACCCGAGCTATCAGGGCGATTGATGAGGTGGATGCTACTCCTCCAAGAATTTCAGTTCACAGTGGTAACCAGACCAGGCAAAGCACATATATTGGCCGACCATTTATCTCGAATTGTTAATGAGGAGCCAATCTCTGGTGTGCCCGATGATGCCCCTGATGGACATCTATTCCAGGTTGAAGCTAAAGTACCTTGGTATGCCGACTTGGTGAATTTCTTGTGCACTACTAAATATCCGCCAGGAGCAAGCAAGAGAGAGAAGCAAAAACTGCTAGCATTGGCAAAGCACCATAGCATCATCGGAGGGCAACTCTATCGATATTTTGTTCATGAGAGCATTTATCGGAGGTGTCTCGAGGAAGAAGAAGCAAATCTAGTGTTGAGGGCTTTGCATGACGAACCTTGTGGTGGGCATTTTGCTGGTGAACTGACGGCAAGAAAGGTTTTATTGGCTGGGTATTGGTGGCCAACGCTGTTCAAAGACTCACATACATACTGTAAGAAATGTGACAAATGCCAACGAATGGGCAAACCCACATTAGCACATGCTGCTCCTCTTACGCCGGTGTTGGCTCTTAAGCTGTTTGAGAAATGGGGAATTGATTTTGTGGGGCCTATTGATCCTCCCTCACGACGAAGATCCAATAGGTATATCTTGGTCTGTACTGACTATGTTACCAAGTGGGTGGAAGCCAAAGCTCTGAAGACTAACCGAGCTGTTGATGTAGTTAAATTTTTGTACGAACAAATTATCACTCGATTCGGATGCCCGTTGGAAATAGTGAGTGATAGAGGAACACATTTTGTCAACGAACTGATCGAAGAATTAATGGAATTATATAAGATCAAACATAGAAAAAGCACTCCATATTACCCGAGAGCAAATGGACAAGTGGAGGTCACCAACAAAATTCTTGAACAGATTCTGACAAAGACAGTAGCTGTGCATAGGCGAGACTGGGATGAGAGACTTTTGGAAGCCTTGTGGGCATATCGAACATCCTACTGAGTGACGACAAAGAGCACTCCGTTTTCCCTAGTATATGGCGAGGAAGCCATCTTCCCCATCGAAAAAGAAGTTCCGACATTAAGAGTGGCGATCGAAGCCAGGTTGGGCGAGGAAGAGTCATTAAAGGAGAGGTACATACAACTGGTCAAGCTGGAAGAAAAGAGACTCATCGCACAACAAAGTTTGGAAGCTATTCAGAAGAGACGTAAGGAGAGGCATGACAAGAATCTCAAAACCTATGTGATTCAAGAAGGGGATTTGGTACTAGTCTATGATAGTAAATATTATAAATTCCCAGGGAAGTTACAGACAAGATGGGCAGGACCGTTTAAGGTGGTGGAACTCAATTCCAATGGTTCCATGCAAATTCAAGATTTAGGAGAAAAATATGCTCCCGTGAAGGTTAACGCACTTCGAGTTAAACCATATTTCAAGTGATATTAAGACGGGAGAGGCCAGACGAGATCCAAACGAAATGACGAAGTAGACTCCTTGTACATACATGTATAGTTATATATATATATATATATGCGCATATGTAAGCTATGATTTGTGTGTCATAAATATTCTTTCTTGCTAGCTCAAGAATTTTGGACTTCTAATTATTTTTCTTGTGTTGCGCAGAGACTGTTAGGAGTTAAGTAACAAAATGGCAGATCAAATAACGCAACTCTACTTGTACGAGTTAAGGATATATTTCTCGGATCAAACATTCGCCCACATGGACATAGATGTCAACGACTTTGAGACGGAATACGATGTTGAGGAAGCACATTGGCTGGTATGCTTTATAAACCAGGATTTGGGTGTTGCATTTTACATTGAGTGTTTTGAGGAATACCTAGCTCGACATGTAGGATGGGCGGGAGATCGATATTACTATTTTGATCCTTCGAGGGAAATGCCTAACGAGGAAAACGATATCACATGGGCTTGGGCAGATGTGCTAACGCTAGGAAGTGATGACGGAGCTCCTGAAGTTGAGCCTGACTCGCCTTAGGGAAGTTGTCGGGATGCGAGTACGAGGTGAGACTACATGAGACATCCCAGAGACTCACATTCTAGGACACCTAGGGATAGGTATACGAGGGACTAAGGCATAGCTGGCTGTAGTTACCAAGTGAAAAGTCAAATCGATGAATACATATGTAGTGTCTGTAATTGAGAGAATGGAGTGAAGAGGTGGTTGATTTGTCAAAGGCTAGAGTGTATATGTTAGCATGTATGTGTGGGAACAGTGGGAAAAGTCCCTTTCTTCCTCTCCCTAATTCTCAGGACTTGGGTGTTAGCCCACAAAATGGTTGATTTTTATGCACTAATGCGGTCTTATTTGGCAGGGAAATTTGTTTGATTTCAGGTACTTGTAGAGTTAATCAATTGGATGAAAGGAGATTGCACTCATGTCTACAAAACTTCTGCTTGGAAATGATGTATTGGTTGCAAATGCACTTATCTCTATGTATGGCAAGTGTGGTCTAATGGATGATGCAAGGAGTACATTTCCAACAATGCCAGTGAAGAATGTTGTTGCTTGGAGCACTATGATCACCTCATGCACCTGTAATGGGTGTGCTAGGGAGGCTTTAAGCCTTTTCCATCAAAAGCAAGCTGAGGGCACAAAGCCGAACAATCTCACATTCCTTTGTCTTGTTGATGCATGCACTAGTCTAGAAACTCATCAAGAAGGGTACATATTGTTTTTCAGATTTTGGGGATAAGAAAAAATAAAAGGGGCGCCACAAATTTGAATGGAAAAAAGGGGGAGTCGGCTGCCACAAGATAAGGAGGGGAGGGCTGGCATTTTGGCTCTCTCTCTTGTTTTTTCGTACAGGCATCGAGAGGAGGGGAGGGCTGCACTCGGAAAAAGAGCAAATTTGGTCGAAGGAGCCTTCTGCATATTCTGATTCCTCGATGGGATGTAGCAGCTTGGAAGCTGAAAGATAATGTGGCGTGAACCGCGTCTTCTTCCTCCAACTGCAGCCGTGCAATGTCTGCTTGAAACTTTGGACCACCTTGAAGACTGTGTAATGCATCATCGTCTTACGTGCCACCAGCCTCCCAAGTGACAGGAATGCTGACTGTTTCCCACATTTGCAAAACGCTTGCCAGCGTCCTCCTCCCGGACCTGCACTTAGGCCGTTGTCTCGAGCTTCCTGCCGTCCTTTAGGTTGATGTTTGACAATGGCGAATTTTACCAAAGCTTCTCGCGGATGTCTCCCCTCGTACTCAAAGCCGGATGCAGCTGGATTCCTAGCTTATTTGCGTTCTTCCCTCGCTTTGTCTTCCTTGCCAATGCCGGCACTCTTGGGCCTGCCGTTGAAGTTCTGCCCAGCTCTCGAATAAACCATCAGGCGAGTAACATATGGATTCTCAAAGCAGGAAACTGAATGTTTTGGCTGTCCTTACATAAACTATTGCTAATTTCTAGAGCAGGTAAGTTTGATCTCTGATCTTTCTTTTCCTTTCTATTCTTTGCTCGGCCATCTATGCCGGCTCATTCAGCTAGGGTTCCGTGAAATTTCTTTTTCCGAGGGAGGGAGTATTGTCAGGTTACGAATGATGCACATTTCAAGCCACACGATTTCACTGGCCTTTCTCTCCCGTCTAGGGTTGTCCGTCAGCACTACACTCACCCGATTAGTCTGCAGGAGGGTCCTTTTCTCTTTGCTGAGAGATTAGCGCTTTCATATTTCTTCGCGCTTTCATCTTTGTCTCGACTAATCTGTGTCCGAACTCTACAGTGGGCCTATCACATGAAGTAGACTCCGTGTATCTAAGGAGAGAGTGTGTGTGTCTCTTAGACCTACATTCTTGTATCATTCATTTTAACGTCGTTGAACTAGCACGAGGTTTCGACATCCGAATTTCCATTGACAGAGAGAGAGAAGCCAAGGCCTACCTTCACCAATTGTTGTGTCGTTCCTTTTGACATGATGTTCAGCTAGTACGAACTTTCGCCACTGAAGTTTCAGGTATAGAGCGGGAGAGAGATGTCTGAACCCACCTTTAACAGTCCTTTATGCATCCCGTTTACCTTCATTTTAACTTGGAGTTTGTATAGCTTGAGTTTTGTCACAGAGAGAGTGAAAGAGAGCTAGTGAGAAAAGAAGAGGAAAAGGTGTGAGAAGTGCACGTGTGTGTGTGAGCGGGTCTGAGAGTAAGTGAGAGAAAGAGAGAGAAAAAGAGAAAGTGCAAGAGTGTGAGAAAGTGAAAGAGAACAAGAGGGTGAGAGGGTGAATGTATGTATGGGTGTGTGAGTGCATGGGTGTGTTTGGGTGTAAGAGAAGTGTGAGTGAGAGAGAAAAGGAGGGCAAGGAAGAGAGGAAGAGACCGAGTGTGCAAGTGTAGGTGTAAGTGGAAGTATATGAGTTAGTACATAGACATAAGAAGAATCCATTAAGAGACAATTGTGGCTCTAAGTAATCCAAGTGGACCGATTCCGAGGGATTTGAACAAAATAAAGTCTTGTACAATCATCTTTTCTGTGGGCTTAAGAACCGTTCATTGGGTGAACTAATTAACTATGAAAAGAAAGAAAAAGTAAAGAAAAAAAATATTGTGTTGTTGTGATCGTACCAATGCGCTATGGTGGGCTAGTAGGTGGGTGGATTTATCCTCGCCGGGTGGTTAGGACCACGAGCCGCAGCTAGTTTCGCCATAGGCTTGGAAGGTATATGTTTGTGTCTTAGCTACGCGCCATAACGGGTTGGTAGGTAGGTGGAGCCATCGTGGCTGGGTAGTTACGACCACGAGCCGTATCCAGCTTCGTTATGGGCTAGCTGATATATGTTATGTGTGATCATTGTGTGTTTGTGTGTTGTGCGCTGCATTGCATTGGTAGATGGGTGGAATCAACCTGATCGGGTGGTCAGGTCCACGAATCGCATCCAGTGACAATGTAGGCCAACGTGTGATTAAAATAAAATTTTCATATGAAGTTATTCCCCACTCCTGAGGGGGAGAGAGAGAGAGGAGAGGGCGATGATCGCCTGGAAGGGAACGTTATTTTCTTGTGTGATTGGTATGTGTTGGCTTGCGACAGATCAGCTCACTTTGAATCAACATTCTTGAAGGCACGGAGACTCTATATGTACTTATGGATGAGGCTTTAGCGAGGTAATGCAACGGTCTTGCTTTACAACTTGTGTGCTCTATCTGAGGGTTTTTCTAGTGTGTGGGACACTCCAGGGTTCCGATGTATGTCTTCACTTGTACTCTAGTCTCGACGGCTTTTGTAGGACGACGATGGGGATTCTTCGGAAGTGTGTAGTCACGGAATAATTGTACATAGCGGATAGTAGGTGCAATAATGGGGTATGCATTTTGGGCATTTTTGCATGTCCTGTTGGATTCATTTCAGTTGTCGTTGTTCATTTCGGTATTTTCTTTTCTGTTTTCCGCAATGGTAGTTGCATGTGTAAAACATGGAAAGGTGTGCATGTGTTATTTTGGTTGAGATCATTTTCCATAATGGAATGTATGAGCAAATTGATGCATGGCTGAAATGGGATTGCATATATGTGCATGTTCTTGGATCATTTTGGAAGTGACTGATTTGTATGTATTCATGAGTGATTTTTGAGCACTAATAGCTTCGATGAGTGCAGGTTCAGTGGAAATGGAGGCTCGATGAAAAGGTATGTGAACCAATTGGAAATTGACATGTTCATGGTTGTTTGGATTTTATCGCAGCAATAGTGGCTCGTCGAGGACGACTTCGCAAATAAGAAGAGGGAAGTATGTTAGCTCCGAAAATGGTTGATTTTTATGCACTAATGTGGTTCCATTGGGCAGGAAATTTGTTTGATTTCAGGGGGGAATTCTCTTCCGCTTCATGGGCTATGGAGATATGCAGATATATGAGAGGGATCCATCCGAGGATGAATATGACATTATCCAAGAGCTAACAGATCTGCCTACCAAATTTCAACAAACAGCTGGAAAAGTGGCTGAACATCTGAGACCAGATGTAATCAAGTGGAAGGATACTTCCAAAGTGTATTTTGATCTTGCGAACCAGTCGATTGAAGAAAGCTTCTCACCATTAATAGGAAAACAATATGCACCATTCTATGCATCGTTGTTAGCGGCATATTTTGCAACACTTTGGCTTGCCTCATTCATCATTGGCCTCGAACCTATGTCCTTCTTCTACTCGAATTCTCTTTCAAGCTACTTGTCCTTGCAGTTACTACGAGCCTTCGAATATCTCATATACCTCATTTTTACAGACAGCAAATTTCATCTATTTATGTATCGTGGACACATTGGTTGGAAAGCTTACTGGATGCCTGCAGTGGGTTGTGGCTGTGGGGATAAGGGGCACCTCTTCTTATCTTATCGACGGGGGGTATGTGGGAGGAGGCAAAGCTACATATTGGGGGCTGTGGTTTTCTCGTAGGTGGGCGGATAAGATCAGTGGGCAAACTTACAAGAGGGATGGACCATATCAGGGAATGTCATGGTACGAACCATATTGTGTCACGGGGGGGGGAATGCAGATATCGTGGGCGTTCTGAAATGTCTAAAAATGTTGCAGGGGGTGGGAGCTATTCCTCTCGTCGCGCGTAGTGTTGAGTGGACGGAGGCCTGCAGTTGACATTTCGCTGCTGGACATCATGGCTGGCGCCTCATCCGACTTATTGTGGCAGCCGGTTGAAGAGCTCTGAGAAGGACAGATGTTGGAGAGCAGGGGATGAAGAGGAAGATACATTGAGTAGGGTTCTTGAGCATCATCGTCGGGCTGCGGACTGCAGACGTCTGCGTATCTCAGATCTCAAGGGTAACTGTGTGATGCCCTGAGAGTGTTTTATGGATGTCTTATTCTTCCATGTGGGAGTGGTACGAATCGGGGATTCACATTTCTCTACCTCTCTTGGCATGCAGTGGATCTTGTACTGTGGTACGGGGTAATGGGAAGGGTTTTGACCAATTTTCTGTCAGTCTTTCCCTACACAGTCACGCTGCAGGACAGTCCTAACCGGATCGTTAAGATCTGAGTCTGAGTGACATGTTTTGAGGAAGATGCATATGCATCGGGGTGGGGTTTCTAATCATGTTATTCTTCGTTTCTGTTTTAGTCATTGGCTTCAACGTAGTCTTCGTATCTGTTGAAATTCATGTGCAGTTGATGGTGCTGAATGATTTCTTATTTATGGACTGGTTGCACGGATACCTGACTCATAGTGTAGCTTTGCGCAGTCTACGCCGTTTATGTCGATAGCTGTGGATTTTGTGATTGATTCTACACCTTATGTTTTGAAGTGGTTTGGTAGCACAAACACCTTAAATTTTATCTGTAGTCGATAGTATTGGACGTTAGTGAGCACACGGTATTTGTGATCTTGATTTTCGGCGATCACTACACGATGTTAAATTGCACTCTGAAAAATATACGACTGCTTGAGGTTGCTTTCTGTGTTTTGTTTGAAGAAACATTTCTGCTATTTTCCACCTATTCCGCTCTATCCTGCCATGAGAACTGGATTGCAAGTTGCTGTTTGAAGGTGGCTTGATATATAGATTGATGTAAAGACATGCATAGGCATGTGCAGAGAGCGAGAAAGTCGATGGATCCTATAGAATCATCTAGGGGGTCTATCATGAATTAATGTGCTAAGAGTTTTGGTTTTCATAACTTATATCATCTCTGGAAAGTGTAGGAGTTGAGGTGTGCATAGAAAGACATTGCGAATTATCTTTTGACATAAAGTTAATTGAGCGCTTTAGAATTAGCACGTTGCATATATTTGAGAAAAGGGGGAAAAAAGAAATGCATTCGACATAGTCTGTGTGTGAGCCATCGTAAATCTTCAGGTGTTTTCTGAAATGCACTATCGTTATTCCCAAATTTCCCTTGCAACTATCATTTGTAAAGCTAAGGCTTATTTCTAGCCTGTTGATACACGGTATTTTTGTTATACCATGTCGTTTCCGATGAAGCATTGGACTTCTTGTTGACATTGGTTGAGAGTTGAAAGGACGCTGCACTTCTCAGCAGGCTGGTGATGTATGAGAGTGCATGAGAGTATATGCATATGTAGGGAAGAGAGAGAGAGAGGGAGATTGTTAGAAGAATCATTGGGGTTGGACACTTAGTTGTACTCATATTCTTCCATCTTCCCGCGGTACATCAAAGTGTAATTGTGGATTTAGGGCGATCAAAATTCACCTAGCATCAGAAAGTGGGGCAAAATATCATTGTGCATAGGCACTTTCCTTGGGTTAAGAGGCTATATCAATCCTCATGCAACCAAGATGGATATGATGTTAAGGAATGTACCTATTCCTTCTCCTCTTCATTCCTATGTAACATATTCCATTGCAAAGGTGGTACATCGCGATGTGAATAGTTTGTGAGGTTCACTTTCGTGGTTACCCCTAGGTGTTGTAAGTACAAAGAGTTGGTTCCCCAATCTTGTACTACCTACAATTGTCGCATAAAATGTCTACCTAAGAGCATCTTGTATGCTTAATTCTTTCCAAAATCACATATTGCAAAGGCATGATCAAATTCTACTTCGTAAGTGGATAGAGTCATACCTTCCAACAGTCCTAAGGGTCTTTCTATATGCTCCTCTGCCATTTGCAACTTCATCCTAGTGGGTCTAAAGGTTGGTTTTCCCCAATGTTTCCACAGAGAAGTGGTCGCGATAGCTACTCGTGCACCTGTATCTAGGATGGCTTTGGTAGTGTGACCTTTGTACGTAATGGGCAAATAAGCGTTACCTTCATCACCTTCACTCGCATCTCCCACTTTATCTAGGGGTATTTCGGGTACCTTTCCTTGTGCACTTGGTCTAGAGGAGGTTGTGGCTATTTCCAAGAACTAGTTTGCTACATGTTTCCATAATTTTGGTTTAATCTTCAACAACTCGTCCAAATTCAAATGGCATTGAACTTTAGTGTTCCTAATAGCTTTTGTATTCTTAGGAAGAACTGAGTTCCCTCCCCTTACTCGAATAGTGGGGGCTTTTACTTGAATTGAGCAGTCTTCCCAAGGGCCCATAAAGTGAGGTAACTTTTGCAAAGAGTTAGATTCAAAACTAGTGTGCTCACTTGGCCAATCATCCACTTGATCTCCATATATAGATGGGATGTTTGTAGGGAACTATTCTCCTGATTCATCATTCTCGAGTATGGGTGGTTCAGGTTCTTGTTCTTGCCTCCATCTTTCTTCTTAAATCTCTTTTAAGATGGCGTGTGAATCCATATAACCTGTTTGATGATTTTTTAAATCTGACCTAGCCCTTTCGAATAGTGTGGTCTTCAAAGGTTCCGTTGGGCTAGTTTGTGTGCTAGAGCTCACTTTCGCAGGGTTAGATACGACTTTTCCTAGTCTCTCTAGTAGTCCTTGAAAATGTAACTCAGGTCTGGTCATAATTTCCCAATTGCGGTATTGTGATGCCTCAAACATTGCCTAGGCTAATTCCACCATTTTCATGCACAACTTAGTTCTCTCAATTTCTAAGTCGGCTCTTGGGTAATTCTTGCTAGATTCTCCTACTTGTGGTCCTTCTTGTATCCTTGCTTGATAGGCTTTGAACATCATGTCAAGGTTTTCTGGGGTGAGGTGTGCTAGTACTGATCTTGGTCTAGAGGTGACTATCCGTGGTTTAGCCTCTTGTGATGCCATCTCTAAGATTTTAGCTCTGGTTTCCCTTAGGCTTTCCTCCAATGCGTTGATCTTTTTTCCCCATTTTCTATTGTGTCGCTCTCATGACTCTTTCCAAGTTCTCAATTTCTTTCCTGCTGATTCTCCTATTTAGCTAGCTTCAGCTATTTTTCCTGGGATTTTTGGTTGCATTTTCCTTTGTGCTTAGGCTCTAGTTACTACTTGGATGGGTATGTACTGGGGTATGGAACCTTCAGCATGTTGCACTATGCCTATCACATTGATGGGTGTCAGTTTTGTAGAGGTGTTCGCAAGGTTCGTGGGGAAATATCTTATGAAGTGATCCTTTTCACATTTAGGACAAAAACCTTGAATATTGAAGTATTGCGACTGCACTGTAGTTGTTGCATGTGGACAATCTCATATGAAGTGGTCTCCTTGGCATTTAAAGCATGGTCCTTTGGGTGCGTGTGGTCTTAGTTGTCTAGCCTACAGCCTCAAGTTGGGGTTTGTGTACATGAACTGAGCATAATCTAGTTCCCAATTTTGCTCATACACAGGGTTCTCACAGTAAGGGTCTAAGTTTTCTGGTGACTCCGTATAGTATGCTGGTGGGCTATCCACATGGGTGCAGTCAAAACTGTTTGCATTAGGGTCATTATCTGTGATCAAAGGGGTCGTGGGTACTAATGCCATATTGGAATTCTCCTCTCGTGTGGCATACTCTACCAAAACTACATTAGCAGGGGGTGGAGGTTGTTGTCCTAGGACAGGTTGAGGTCTAGGCTATGCTTGATATGGCTCTTGATACTGAGGGGGGGCACGATAATATTGATGTGGTTGGTACTACCCTTGGTATCTACCTGGTTGATATTGCTGACGGTAACTCTGCCTAACCACTTGTTTATTGTATGGACAATCCTGAGCAGTGTGGTTTGTGTATCTTCGCTCTATGGTACAATACATTCCGTTGGAGTTTCCTATGGGTTGCATTACATGTGGACACATGTTCGCCATATGGTCACCTCCACAAGTATAACACCTTCGAAGGGGGCCTAATTTGATGCCTAGTTTGCTAGAGACTCCTAATCATTTGGCCACTTGTTCCGCTAAGTCCTCTATTAAATTGGAACGTGTGAATGAAGTCTCTGTAGTGCTATCCGAATCCTTGTGAGCCTTAGGCAGTTCTAGCTCATCTCCTAATTTATCTTCTATGTCTACATAGATATGTAAACATTGATCCAAGGTTCTTGGCTCCTTCAAGAAGACATATGATCTCAGCTTAGCACTCAGTAGGCCGTCTATAAACAAAGCTATCAATTTGCCTTGAGTGGGTACTTCCAATGGGGGACATCTTTCTATGTACCGTCTAAAACTTCGATCGGTGATCCTTACTGTCTCTTGAGAGGTTTGTTTGAATGTGTGTATCAAGGAAGATGTGTTGTGTCTTATTCCACTCTTGGAAAAGTCCATAATGAAGGACTCCATCATGTGGTGGATATCTCTAGATTGATGTTGGTGCAATGGTCGGAACCAACCCAACACATCACCCTTTCGAGTGAGCCCAAAAGCATTAAATTGTGTAAACATGTCTTCTACTTGTTCAGCCCGTAGCACCTGCTTGAATTCTGCTACATGCTCGTAGGGATCCCCCGATCTGTCAAAACAATTCTTAATAGCCTTCACTAATTGAGTAGGCCTCAAGGTTCTAGGGTGGTCTCTTGGCCTAGGTAGGGGAAAACCGTCCCCACCCCTGTGAGCCCTATGATCCCTGAGAGGTTCTCTTTCATTATATCCAATATTAAAAAGAGCTAAGAGGATAAACACTAGTACAGAAGGATGAAGTCCATATCTAAAATACTTCCCAGACTACACATTTGCCATATGATTGATGTATGAAAAAATTATGCACGCACATGCGTGTAAAAATAGATGCTTTATTGTCATGGAAGCGTGGAGTTTTCTCTTAGAAAAGACCATGAAATACAAAAAGAAAACCAGCCACTAAATGGATATAAATTAAAAGACGGAAAAAGAGAGTTATAAATCATTTCCATGTTCTCGTGCTTTTATACAAATGATGGCCAAAAAACAGGTTCAAATTTAGGACTAGTTTCTCCCGAGTCCCAAAGCTATTATATTTACAGCCCCCATGATTTTGTTTTTGAGTCAATAAAACAGGTGTCCGTTTCTGGGGTTCAAACCTAGGCAGAGATCCCCACAACCAACAGCTGTCCCTGGTAGATTCCCATGTTTCATGTGTAGTCAGGTTCCTGAAATTATCAAACATGCCAATCACCCAATCATTTTCTCTCCTGTCACAATGACACTTCTATATTCCATAATGGATGCCACCTAGGCTCCATGGACCCATCACTAACGTGATGCATACTCTAACATAGCAAACACTATGATGTTATATGGATGTTGTATGGGCAACATCCATGGGTTTTGAACACCATTCAATTGGGCTAAGTTCTACCTGTGATCCTCTCAAAACCGGTTGTGACTTTTCCGTTTTGACTCAACCAATGTCTTGAGTACCCTTGTCTTATGTGTCTAACAATCTCTCCCCCTTCTAAGATAATTGTCTTCAATTATCAACATTTGAAATATAACCTCCACGATTCAACAACAGCCCAGCCTAGGCTGCCATCTTCAACCATTAATGGGCTGTTCACAACTTGTGGAGACCCCTCAATCTTGCCACCTTTCAAGAGATCCCAACTTGGTTCCTTGTCTCCTCCTCGGAAGCTCATAGAAACATCCAATGTCATCGAATTGTTACCTTGCCTCTGATACAACTGTTATATGGATGTTATATGGGCAACATTCACAAGTTTTGAACACACGAGACTTACGAACAATCATTCGATTGGGCTAACTACAATCCCCACAAAGCCGGCTGTGACTTTTTGGGTCCCAACTCTACCAATATCTTGATTAGCCGTCTTGTGTATCTAACATATGACGACCTTTTTGCTATTGCGCTCCTTGTCAAAGTGGCATAAATGAGAAGTCTAAGCACAAGCAGATTCTAGAATATGCTTCATAAACTCAAAAAGTAAAATTCTACTCCAACTTACAAAAGAATTAATGACTGGAAACATAGGCTTTCTCAAACACAATCCTCAATAGTTGTACCCTCTCAGGATCAGTTCACACAAAGAATACATATGGGCTTACAAATTAATTGAATCCACTCCCTTCTGAGATTCTGCCGCTCGTATCTTGTATGACTCTTTGGGTTCCTGGTGAAAGTTCTTACAACTTCACTTACAAAAACAGCAACTTAACTCAACGCAGTATCTTAAAAAGATAAAGAGAAAGAACAGGACAAACTGCTCAGCCTTAATACTTTGCTTGGAAAAATCTCCAAGAAAACTTCCCCCACCACCAAAGAAAACAATGAACTTCACTTTTACCTTTTAATAAAGAGATACTCTCTTTATATTGCTATGTTGTCCAGTTCTAAAATATGCTCTAACATCGAGACCGATTTTCTTTTGCGTTTGTTAACATAATTTTCTTTTTTTTCTCTTTTTACCGATGACAATAATTTTATTTTTCGTTCTTTTTTATATACAAATAGATCTCCCCTTTTCTAATTCCATAAAGTTCAATGGAACAATTTCTTGAACCTACAAAAACGCCCTGATGATGCTTTTCATAAAACAATAGAAAGTCTAGAGAAAAAAAGAAAAAATTGATAATCTGAATCAGAGTGAAAGATGCTATGATGAAAAGACTACACTTTTCTTTACTTTTTCTGATCATCAGACTTAAGCAACAAGAGATGATCATGAAGTGGCAAACACCAAATGCAATCACAAGGTTCTGAAATGCAGTAACGTTCACAAGCTAATGTCTCTGATTATATTTGGTTCTCTGCAGAGAATGGATTTTTTATAGAGGCAGACAGACTAGTATCATCATATCTCCATGAACCAAACTATGAGAGAGAGAGAGAGAGAGAGAGAGAGAGAGAGAGAGAGAGAGAGAGAGAGACAGACAGACACAACATACTACATATAACTTCCATAAGTGAGATGGCCATACATATATATACAAGGTATAGGTGCCTAATACTCAATGCATTCCATATCTGAAAGGGACAAAGAGGACACAGATAATTGAAAGAGCTTATAGCATATGACTAATCTACCATTTAAATGGTCCAATACATCAGATTCTTGACTGGGATAATCAATCACTGTGAGCCTAGTTACCCTGGTGAAAAACAAAAGCCTACTTATTTGTACAAATCAAACTAGATAAACATTGTGTAGGTCTTGCTTGAATAATATGGTATATCCAGACCACAGAAATTATTGCATTAACTTGTCAATACTTGGTTAATGTCATGCAATCAAACCCACAAATATTTATTCAACCCACCTTCTATTAAATAAAAATGTCCTGAACTAATGTCACTAACAAACAGCTCGTTTCCTAGTGTAACCCAACATTGCAGAAACAAAGCTCACATTTCTGAAACTACACACAAAATATTTTACAAGCCAGATCAAAGTATTTAGGTTCCAAAAAATCACAAAAGAACTCTGCAGTAACGATCTGAAACAGACGAAGGGATACAGAATTATTAGCAGCATATGCTCAATCTACTTATTGATATTAACAGTACAAAATGACAACTGTATCCTCTGATTTCGAGGACAATATTCCCAAAATTATATGTACAATGTGATACAATTCAACTGAGTTGAATGCTATCAAGTCAATCAGAAATACTCTATACACAATCTATCCTTTACAAAGTCTAAAGAAACCACAATGGTTGTATGGTTTACAAATGGCCTACAAAACCAGAAAAACTATGCTGAAAATCCAAGCAATGCTGCACACAATCAGCTAGAACAAATGCTACCCACCTTACAATGCCTCATGTAAATGTAATTCAATCTTAAGTTAGGTTCTAAAGGTGGCACATTGAACAGGTCGTTGAGGTTCCTGTGTTAGCAAAGGTGCAATGCCTACAGTACCAGTGGCCATCATCATGCTTGATCTATCTTCTCTTGAGCTGCTAACCTTTGACCTGCTCTTACCTTTCACAGATACCTGAGCGATGCGATTCTCAGCTGCAGAGCTTTCAACATCTGTTAGACCATTCTCAAGGGCATCCACCAAGTTTTGAAAGTATCTTCTGGTCACACTGGATAGAATGTGATCAATAGCATCAGTAACATGTGCCATTCAGTAGTCATGTTTACACATGAAAAGTCCTATTCAGTGGTTAAATTCTCAAACATGCATAAAGACTAACAGTTGGTAACATCGAGACAACTATTTGATGGATATAATGGAACCGAGATCCTACAATATGTAAAAGAAAGGTTTGGGGTGATGCCAGCGTTATCTATAAATAACCACCCCTGAAGTTGTGCATTACACCAACCAAGCATAATCGTGAAGGCATTAAGTATTCCTCACACACCATGACTGTTAGTCATGTGGGTTTCAGCCACACCACTACATGCACTAAATAGAAAAGCCTACAATTTAAAAGATATTATCCATCACATAATGTCTTTTTTCTTTCTTTCCATTGGTTGTATCATGCAGGTTCCTCTTCCTTGTCCTCCCTCCCAGCGTGCACAGAAATGAAATACATAGATTGTTTAGAGACCATGATAACTCAGTACATAACACTACATGTTTGCAGTAAAACTTCATGAAAGACTTTCAGGAAATATTTACTTACACGATAAAAAGAAATATATGCTAGCATGCATAGTACTTGCCAGACCCAAAAGAAAATAAAAAATAAAAAGTAACCTATCAAGCTCTGAGAAAAACAAGCAATAAATTGCTGTCAGGTTTAGAAATACTGAACGAAACTCAGATTAAGAGTAGTACAAGTCCAAAATAAAACCATCTTATCCAAGAGGTTCCTCATGGGATACGAAGAATAAACCACTGAAAGCTAACTGAATACTGAAGACATAGCCGAACTGGAAATACCTTGTCAGCCCAGCAAGCTTTGCACGGAAGTCATTGAAGGATGCCTCAGAAGGTACATCACCCTCAAGTTGAGCTTTCACGTCTTTTTCTGCACATTGATGCAATCTTTCTAGTGCAGTTTCAGCATCACCTATAAAGAAGGTCAGAAGCATTAAATTCCTTTCAGGATTAATGATTGAGGAATACCATAGCAAGATATAGCTACCAACATTCATGATAGTTTAGGTACATAACAGTAAAAGACTTAACGGTGATGGTCATTGGTACAAACTCTGATATTAACAACTTAGCTCGAAGTCCCAAAAAAAAACATTTCTTTTAGCAATACAGCTAGCAACCTTCATGAAAGTGAATACAACATACATGAAGGCAAAACGCTTATAACAAGATACAGCTACCAACCTTCATAACACGGAGTACATGTTAGCTCACAAAATGGTTGGTTTTAATGCACTAATGTGGTTCTATTTGGCAGGGAAATGCGTTTGATTTCAGGTACTTGAAGAGTGGATTTGATGATGGATGAGAAGTATTTGGAGTGTGTAGAGCCCCTCCTACCAACATGAGGCCTGGGGGATATTTGGTGTGGTCTGCTACACCGGTGTATTGGACAGATGATGAGGACGGAGAAATCTGGAAAGGAATGGAGAAATTGACCCGTTCGATCTGTTGGAAGCTTATGGCAAAGTTTGTTGATGAGTCCATAGGCATTGATGGACCACGGCTAATTTTCATGCAATCTCAACGGGGGAGAGTTTTGTATTTGAAATGTTAGTCGGTCATTTCAAATCAAAAGGTCACGAAAGACAATACATAGAGAAAGGGAAAGTACGTGTGAAAGATCGGGGGGAAGTTTTTTTCGGAACCCTCTATCTCTTCCCACTTCACCTTATCAAAAATGAGAGGTGGCGATGATTTGGGGGGGGGGATCGTGGTTCGTGTGTCTTTTTCTTCATGCTTGGAGAAGGTAATAAAGAAGGAGCTGCTGATAGCGGAGGGGGTGTCACTCTGACAATTTACGGGGAGCAGCAGGTGCTGGGGAGTTCATCTGAAGAAGGGCGCATCTCAGTCAAGAGATGCTCTCGGTTTGAAGGACACGAGTTCAATCCCATGGGAATTCTATCATGTGGCTGGACTGGGCAGAAAAAGCACAAAGAGGATGTGTGATGACCCATTCGCAGGATTACTAGGAATGGAAGAGGGATATATGCGCATCAACAAGCTTCTCAGGGAAGCTCGTAGGCAGATTTATATTGGAAGAAGATCTTCGTTAAATTCGCTTCCTGTATGAAGAGAATGAGTTGATAGGAGGAGACCGAACATCAATGTTACCTCCGAGAAATTCACACAAATAAAAAGCGTCTTGGAAAGGGTGGAGCAGTTCGAGTGTTGTGGGATGACAAAATAGCTGCGAAGAAATCCTGAAGTGCAGAAATCATTTTGTCAGACCCATGCAACTGTCTTTATCAATTATCAGTGGGGAGCAGAACTAGTCTCGGCTTGTTAGAGGAGGAGAATGATAGGAATTGATGGAAGAAGAGAAATGTTTGTGCATTGACGAAGCTGGAGATTTTAAGTGCCGAAATCTTTGTGGATAGTGCTCATACACTTGTGCAAACAAAGTTCGTGAAAGAGGCTACGCTGCACAAATTTATTTAAGAGGATACTTTTGCAGACTTTTCATCAAACGTGGGTTGCAGCTGATTATGAGGAGCAAAGAGTACATCTTTGAAGCACATGCAGAATGGGAGGTAACACTTCTTGAATTCTGTTAAAATTTGATATGCTTTGTAATAGATCTTTATTTCAGAAGAAAGATAATTAACGTCCTTTTCCAACGATAGTAGTTGAAGCGCTCTTCAGTTTCCTACTGAACTATTCTGAAACAACTCAGATGTGGCTGATATGTATATAAGCAAACTAGAAAAATGCATTTAGTTACTTGCAGAAACTTGTTAATGCTTCTGTAGGTTTTGCATACTTTAACAAGATGTACAAAATCTTTTAACGTATATGAATAATAAGCTATATGGTTTAAATTAGTTTGAATGTATATAGTTGTTTTAATGCTAAAGCAAAATTATACGGCTAGGCGCATCATATTGAGAGAGAGAGAGAATATTATCTGCAGAAGGCCAAAATGATCTGTGAAACCAAAAGTTACATATAACTATATCTGATATAATGTCTGTGTACTGGAGAGAGAGAGAGAGAGAGAGAGAGAGAGATAAACGAGGGAAAGATCGTGTGATTTAATGCTTGTTAAATTTTAGCCTGAAGATAATTGATTGATGATGAAGGTATAAGGAAATGATGAGTGAAATCTGTGAAAGGTGCAGCTCACGATGCAACTTAAGCACTTAAGATCTATTGAAATGTAATTGTGAAACTTTAAAGGGAATGATTAAGTGCTACAGGGATCAACGTTTACACACTACTTTTCAGATTTGGTTTTGTGTTGTGTGATTTATGTTGTCGAAGCTTGTTAGCATTCGACAATATTATGTTCTAATGCCAATGATTTCATCCTCTCCCCTAAGAGACCGATTTGCGTTATGTGCATAGAAAGAGAGAGAGTGAGCAAAACTGCTCCTCATGTGTTGCCCCATCAATCCATGAAAATGTGTGTGACCATGGTTCCACATTGAGAGACTTGCAAACTGATGTTGAATTATTCCCTGCAGCAAATGATTTCACTTCCAAAGTTATCATTGGGTTTTACTGAACGTTAAGTCCTTGACAGTCTCAATCATTTAAGGCTTCTATGTTGTATTTCGGAGTTTCCTTAAACGTGGACATCTGAGGGATGCTGTAAAATTTTATAAATGAAATCTCAGATGGTAATACCTTTTTGAGACTGATATTCAAACATAATCCTTGGAAAGGGCTAAATTTGCAAGCGATCTGAGATCTTTTGACTGTGATTTCTTAGGCTACCATACTGATCCTTACGCTAATCTCAGAAATAGTTGGGCTCCAATACATCCTTTGTTTATTATGAAGAAATTTAAGAATATATGATGTTCAAAGTAGGGAAATTACCAGTGACCCCATAATGTTGTAATATTCCTTTGCAAGATTTAAGACTCGTAAAAGTTTGTGGTGGAAAATACTTAATCAATAAATTTCTTGTCACGTTTCCTATGTGATCTTTATAAATAAGAGTACCAACGCTTGGTGTAGCAATAGCGCTTCATCTATTGTCAAAGATCTTAATGATCTAGATGACATATTCACTCCTTGACTTGTTTTTGAACGATCTCAATGATCTTTCGTGAGTGTTGAATAATATAGTGCACATCGGTTCCCTCAGCAAATCTTTTGCCTTGACTTCTGTTAGGGTCTAATGCCCGAGGAAAAAGTGATTATCCGAGACTTTATTTTGCTCAAATCCCTCGGAATCGGTCTACTTAGATTGCCTGGAGCCCACAATTATCTCGCAATGGATTCTTCCTATGTCTATGCACTAGCTCATATGCTTCCCGGCAAACGCACCAAAATGTTATTTACTCTCCGAAACCCCAGGAGATGATACAGATAATTGCTATTATGCAGTGATAGTGTGCAAATTGCTCCCATGTTGCCTCCTCGATTGCACTAGAGCGCAGTTGTTGAGAAGGAGAAGATGCACAGCCTCATACACATGCACGCGGGGGCCCATGCCTCTCATGATTCTTCTTCTCTCTCCTTACTCACAAACACACTCTTTCTTACACCTATACTCTCTTTCTTCTTTCCACCTCCTCTCACTTGTTCCCTCTCTCTCACTTTCTTTCTCACCTTCTTGTTCTTCTGCTTATGCACACTCTTTCTCCCACACCTTCACACATGCTCTATTGCACACACCTACACATTCACTCCCACAAATTCACAACCACACACCTGTAACCACAAATACATGGGCCTCGGTTGGCCCATATTGAAATTGCTTGACCATTAGGCTACACACGAGTTTTACATATCGTAGTTCAACATATTCTCGCAACTAAGCTAACAGTTCATTTAACACATTGCAGATCGTTGTCTCAAAACAATCTTAAAGGATGATATTATGCAGGCCTACTTCAATCAAAATCTTTTGATAATTATGTTAAGTTGTTGAATTTGAAAAGTCTCAAGTCAAATGCGAACAACAGATAAGAGTTAAGTAGAATAGTTCGATTTGGAATTTCCATAAGAGCAACTACGTGAAGTCATTCAACGTTCAATGAATCGACATATACTTATCTTGAACCGATTGGATAATTCATCTTTTAAGAACGATTTGAAGAGTATAATACATCAACTATTTTTAACTTCACTTTACGTAGATGCGCATGAAGCTATGAGCAACAACTCATAATGTTAGCTCAACCAAAACATATAGATTCGTAAACACAGAGGGAAGAGAACAGTAACCTGGAACAGGCCGAACCAATTGTTGGAGTTAAATGAGTAACCCCGATGTTTGATCACAACAATGAAACAACAATCTCTGTTAGACCTTTAGCACACAGTTCAACTCTAGCGCATAGTTCTCTTCGGAGAGCTTTCCAAAAACTGTTCGTGGAAGTTTTCCTACACCAAAATCTTTTGTAACCCTTTGTGTTCTATTATTTCAAATTATGCGTCACCATCTAGAGAAGAAGTTAATGTTTACAAAGAACATATGCATGATCAGTGCCTTGAGAAACAAGAATCGAGATCACAATCATAGTAGGAACATGGCTTCTCTGTTAGAGTCTAGAAATGTTGTCAAGCCAAGCCAGAGTTTTTTCGAGACAAGTTGCTACTGTATTAATAATAAGCTGTAGTATTTTGCATATTTCTATGATGCTTTACCGTCTATCCTTGACGTTCAATGAGACAAACCGCTTGGATCTTGGACAAAACAAACACTACGCCGGCTCCTCACAAACTGGACATGCAGAATTGCAGAAGTACGAAGAACATATAGTATACTCAATTTGACGCAGGTTGTGCTACAACGTAACAAACGTTCGTTTACAGCGACATGCCATTGAGACTTACCTCACTTGCCGGGTGTAAATCGAGTGGCATAAGCCCACGCATTGTTGACAATGGGGTCGGCCAAGTGATCAGACAAATTCTCGATGAGACCTTTGCCAGTTACGATAGCCCGCACAAAGAAGCCAAACATGGAGAACATCGCCAGACGTCCGTTCTTCAGTTCCTTCACCTTCAGCTCAGCGAATGCCTCAGGATCATCAGCCAGACCGAGCGGGTCGAATGAACCACCAGGGTAGAGGGGATCCTCCACGCAGCAGTCCTCAGGATCGCAGACTCCTCTCCAAGGATAGGTTGGTCAACAGCCCCTTCTGCCGCTCGATGATACGCACAAACAGCCTTTTTTCCCAGAATCCCTATGACTCCGCTTCATACCTTCTGCACTACAGCCTCCCTTCGAGCGTGCTCACCCCCTTCGAGTGCATTCTGAATGCGTTTCCCCCCATTCGTGCATATTAAGGAGGCAATCCTTTTGCCTTCTGACACTTCAGAGGCAGGCGGCCACTACTCACCCCCCCTTTTCCGTTTCTCTTCTCAGAGCAGTCACAACCACTCCCAGACGAAAGCCTCCACTTCAATAAATGGGAAAATGGCAAAAAAAAAACCGCCTCTTCCCCCACTTTTC
This sequence comes from Ceratopteris richardii, assembly GCA_020310875.1. NCBI lineage: Eukaryota > Viridiplantae > Streptophyta > Polypodiopsida > Polypodiales > Pteridaceae > Ceratopteris > Ceratopteris richardii. The sequence goes on from CM035418.1 coordinate 178,505,970, forward strand.
GCAAGCATCTAATACAATATGCCAAAAAAACTGAATTTGGATGAACATGTGATCTGTTCTTGGCTCTTTTCAGAAAGAGAGAACCAATGTGCTGTCTCTAGCTTATTGCTCAACACCCATTCGATTCCTATTCGAATCTTTGCCTTGGAGTTTTACTTCTCAATTTGTCAACAGGCAATGAGCAGGACGTAGAACCTCCTTGAGAACATCTTTATGCTATCTCTATCTTTCCTATTACTTTTCTTTTCAGCGACAAACAAGAACCACTCATTTTTGTCATCGCGTTCAATCAATGTGCATTGACTACCCTTTGATCGCTGGTGGCATCCCTTCCATTGACCTTCTTTTACCTATCATCTGAGGAGTTTAACTGCATAGATGATCCAACCTTCTGCACACTCACCTGTAACACACCACAAAGTAAGGCCCATACTTCATTCCGCCTCTCCCTATTCATCTTGACCAGCTGAGATGAACCATAAGCTCCAGAAAAGTTGACTGTTACAGTGGTTAGATACGCATATAGAAGCCAAACATATGCACAGAGCTCCTCGAACTCGTAGGAGGGGAACTCTAGAAGATGAAGGGAATTTTCTAGGTCTGCCATGGACTAGGAAGAATATCCGAGGACTGCTTCCCAAAAATGACTCTAGAAGCGTTTTTCCCCAATCCCAATAGGCACTTTCCCTTGAGCAAGAAGTAGCCATGTAGTTTGCAAATACCTTTCATCCCATTGATTAACTCCGCAAGTACCTGAAATCAAATGTATTTTCCTGCCAAATAGAACCACATTAGTGCATCAAAACCAACCATTTTTTGAGCTAACATACTCCCCTTTTCTTAATTGCGAAGTCGTCCTCGACGAGCCACTATTGCTGCAATAAAATCCAAACAACCATGAACATGTCAATTTCCAATTGGTTCACATACCTTTTCATCGAGCCGCCACTTCCACTGAACCTGCACTCATCGAAGCTATTAGTGCTCAAAAAAATCACTCATGAATACATATAAATCAATCACTTCCAAAATGATCCAAGAACATGCACATATATGCAATTCCATTTCAGCCATGCATCAATTTTCTCATACATTCCATTATGAAAAATGGTCTCAACCAAAATAACACATGCACACCTTTCCATGTTTTACACATGCACGGTCATTGCGAAAAACAGAAACAGAGATACCGAAATAAACAACAACAACTGAAATGAATCCAACAGGACATGCAAAAATACCCAAAATGCATACCCCATTATTGCATCTACTATTCGCTATGTACACATATTCCATGAACGGACATTCCCGCAGAATCCCCATCGTCGTCCTACAAAAATCATCGAAACTCGAGTGCAAGTGAAGACATACATAAAACCCTGGAGTATCCCGCACTGTAGAAAACCCTCGGATAGAGCACACAAGTTATAAAGCAAGACCGTTGCATTACCTCGCTAAAGCCTCATCCATAAGTTCATATAGAATATCTGTGCCTTCAAGAATGTTGATTCAAAGTGAGCTGACCTGTCGCAAGCCAACACATACCAATCACACAAGCAAATAACGTTCCCTTCCAGGCGATCATCGCCCTCTCCTCTCTCTCTCTCCCCCTCACGAGTGGGGAATAACTTCATATGAAAATTTATTTTAATCACACGTTGGCCTACATTGACACTGGATGCGATTCGTGGACCTGACCACCCGATCACGTTGATTCCACCCATCTACCAATGCAATGCAGCGCACAACACACAAACACACAATGATAACACATAACATATATCAGCTAGCCCATAACGAAGCTGTATACGGCTCGTGGTCGTGACTACCCAGCCACGATGGCTCCACCCACCTACCAACCCGTTATGGCGCGTAGCTAAGACACAAACATATACCTCCCAAGCCAATGGCAAAACTAGCTGCGGCTCGTGGTCCTAACCACCCGGCGAGGATAAATCCACCCACCTACTAGCCCACCATAGCGCATTGGTACGATCACAGCAACACAATTTTTTCTTTTCTTTTCTTTTCTTCGTTTTCTTTTTCATAGTTAATTAGTTCATCCAAGTCCTGAGAATTAGGGAGAGGAAGAAAGGGACTTTTCCCACTGTTCCACACATACATGCAAACATATACACTCTAGCCTTTGACAGATCAACCACCTCTTCACTCTATTCTCTCAATTACAGACACTACATATGTATTCATCGATTCAACTTTTCACTTGGTAACTACAGCCAGCTATGCCTTAGTCCCTCGTATACCTATCCCTAGGTGTCCTAGAATGTGAGTCCCCGGAATGTCTCATGTAGTCTCATATCGTACTCGCATCCCGACAACTTCTCTAAGGCGAGTCAGGCTCAACTTCGGGAGCTCGGTCATCACTTCCTAGCGTTAGCACATCTGCCCAAGCCCATGTGATATCGTTTTCCTCGTTAGGCATTTCCCTCGAAGGATCAAAATAGTAATATCGATCTCCCGCCCATCCTACATGTCGAGCTAGGTATTCCTCAAAACACTCAATGTAAAATGCAACACCCAAATCCTGGTTTATAAAGCATACCAGCCAATGTGCTTCCTCAACATCGTATTCCGTCTCAAAGTCGTCGACATCTATGTCCATGCGGACGAATGTTTGGTCCGAGAAATATATCCTTAGCTCGTACAAATAGAGTTGCGTTATTTGATCTGCCATTTCGTTACGTAACTCCTAACAGTCTCTGCGCAACATAAGAAAAAATAATTAGAAGTCCAAAATTCTTGAGCTAGCAAGGAAGAATATTTATGACACACACATCATCGCTTACATATGCGCATATATATATATAATACTATACATGTATGTACAAGGAGTCTAATTCGTCATTTCGTTTGGATCCCGTCTAGCTTCTCCCGTCCTAATATCACTTGAAATATGGTTTAACTCGAAGCGCGTTAACCTTCACGGGAGCATATTCTTCTCCTAAATCTTGAATTTGCATGGAACCATTGGAATTGAGTTCGACCACCTTAAACGGTCCTGCCCATCTTGTTTGTAACTTCCCTGGGAATTTATAATATTTACTATCATAGACTAGTACCAAATCCCCTTCTTGAATCACATAGGTTTTGAGATTCTTGTCATGCCTCTCTTTACGTCTCTTCTGAATAGCTTCCAAACTTTGTTGTGCGATGAGTCTCTTTTCTTCCAGCTTGACCAGTTGTATGTACCTCTCCTTTAATGACTCTTCCTCGCCTAACCTCGCTTCGATGGCCACTCTTAATGTCGGAACTTCTTTTTCGATGGGGAAGATGGCTTCCTCGCCATATACTAGGGAGAACGGAGTGCTCTTTGTCGTCACTCGGTAAGATGTTCGATATGCCCACAAGGCTTCCAAAAGTCTCTCATCCCAGTCTCTCCTATGCACAGCTACTGTCTTTGTCAGAATCTGTTCCAGCACCTTGTTGGTGACTTCCACTTGTCCATTCGCTCTCGGGTAATATGGAGTGCTTTTTCTATGTTTGATCTTATAGAATTCCATTAATTCTTCGGGCAATTCGTTGACAAACTGTGTTCCTCTATCACTCACTATTTCCAACGGGCATCCGAATCGAGTGATAATTTGTTCATACAAAAATTTAGCTACATCCACAGCTCGGTCAGTCTTCAGAGCTTTGGCTTCCACCCACTTGGTAAATAGTCAGTACAGACCAAGATATACCTATTGGATCTTCGTCGTGAGGGAGGATCAATAGGTCCCACAAAATCAATTCCCCATTTCTCAAACGGCTTAAGAGCCAACACCGGCGTAAGAGGAGCAGCATGCGCTAATGTGGGTTTGCCCATTCGTTGGCATTTGTCACATTTCTTACAATATGTGTGCGAGTCTTTGAACAATGTTGGCCACCAATACCCGGCCAATAAGATCTTTCTTGCCGTCAGCTCACCAGCAAAATGCCCACCGCAGGGTTCATCATGCAATGCCCTCAACACTAGGCTTGCTTCTTCTTCCTCGAGACACCTCCGATAAATGCTCCATGAACAAAATATCGATAGAGTTGCCCCCCAATGATGCTATGGTGCTTTGCCAATGCTAACAGTTTTTGCTTCTCTCTCTTGCTTGCTCCTGGCGGATATTTAGTAGTGCACAAGAAATTTACCAAGTCGGCATACCAAGGTACTTTAGCTTCAACCTGGAATAGATGTCCATCAAGAGCATCGTCGGGCACACCAGACATTGGCTCCTCATTAACAATTGGAGATAAATGGTCGGCCAATATATGCGTTTGCCTGGTCTGGTTACTACTGTGAACTGAAATTCTTGGAGGAGTAGCATCCACCTCATCAATCGCCCTGATAACTCTGGTTTATTAATGATATACTTAAGGGCTTCATGATCCACATAAAACGTGAAATGTTTTCCCATCAAGTAATGCCGATACTTGTTCACCGCAAAGATCATCGAGAGGCATTCCTTCTCCGTAGTCGTGTAGTTCCTCTCAGTGCTATTCAAGTTGCGACTTGCGTAATAAATAGGATGGTCCAACTTCTTTTCATCGGCTTGGCATAGTACTGCTCCAACCGCAGTATGAGAAGCGTCGGTATGCACATGGAATTCTTTCGTCCAGTCGGGTGCTACCAAGATTGGTGCATTTATCAATCTCTCCTTGATCGAGTTGAATGCAACTTGACACTCGTCAGTCCATTGGTATTGTTGGTCCTTCCTCAAGAGATTCGTCAGTGGTGCCGCTATGGATGCAAAATTTAATATAAAACGTCGATAATAATTCGCATGGCCCAAGAATCCTCTGAGTTGTCGCAAATTTTGCGGTGGTGGAAGTTGTCCGATCTTTTCCACTTTATCCTCGTCGACCGCAATCCCTTTTTTGGAAATAACATGTCCCAAAAGCAATCCTCTCGTACTCCAAATGTACACTTTTCAGGATCTAATGCGATGCCTTTTTCAATGCTTCTTCTTAAAATCGCTTCGATCCTCTCCATCATGTTTTCATCGTCGCCTCTGATTGCAAAATCATCGAGAAATATCTCCATCCAATCCTGCAGGTAGTCTTGATATGCAGCTATCATTGCTCTTTGGAATGTGGCCGGTGCATTGCATAATCCAAATGGCATCACCCCGATATGCATACGTACCCCATTCTGTCGTGAAAGTAGTTTTGGATTGATCCTCTTCATGAATTTGGATCTGGTTGTACCCACTGAAACCATCCAAAAATGAGTACAATTTATGGCCAGCCACTCTGTCCAAGATTTGATCAGTAAATGGCAAGGGGAAGTGATCCTTCTTTGTGCGCTCGTTCAACTTTCGATAATCTATGCAAATACGGATTTTCTTATTTTTCTTCGGAACAACTACAATTGGTGATACCCATTCGCTGGATGCGATGGGATATATGAATCCTGCTTCCAATAATTTAGTCAATTCCAACTTGATCAATTCCGAGTAGACTGGATTTGTCCGCCTAAGTCGTTGACATATTGGTCGTGTGCCTTCTTCCAAGTATATAAAATGTTGGCAGATTCGGGGATCAATTCCTCTCAAATCACTGTATGACCATGCAAAGGCCTTGCTGAAATTTTTGAGTGTTGTTTTAATGCAATCTCGTACTCCCTCTGGTAGCTCTGACCCTACACTCAAGAACTTTTCTGGGAAAACTTCCCATTTTTCCAACTGAGCTTCTCGCGAATAGTCCTTATTTCTCGATGACACTGTGATTGGAATGTGCTCTCCGATCACGCGTGCATGGTTGGCCAGTAAATCATTGTCTTGTTCTCTTTCGATTGAACCTAATTTCTTTAATACAACTTTTGCAATGGCTTCCGACACTTTAGTCTTACTCTTCGCTTCTTTTTCCGATTCTCGACTTCTCTTTAGAATCTCGGCTTCTAGCATTCTAACTCTTTCTCGAAACTGTTGCACTTCCATCGCCGGAGCTAACTCTAGTTTCAACTCTTCTCTTGAAGTTCCCTTCTCCAGGGATTGAGTAGCTTTGTTTTTACTTGAGTCTATACTCAACATGTAGCACTCAAATTCACTTGTATGCGTCAACCATCCTAGCAACTCCTGATCGGAATCGTCGTTATAGAGCAATGGATTTTGATACTCTCCCATCTTCGTATCTTGATTCTTAAAGAGCTTCAAGTTGAACCCGTCTTGAAGCAGATTCTTGTAGTTGTCCGTGTTCAAGGAAAACCTAGCTCGTGCAATCTCGTGCCTTGCTTTCTCCTTCTCTTTCTTTTCCATCTCATCGACTATTATTGTTTTCTTCTTGTTGCTCGAGGGTGGGGATACTTGTATTTGAATCCGATCAGACTTTGGCCCTATTGAAATAAAACCTGTGCGCCAGTCATGCACACATTCGACTTGCACCACCCATGGCCGTCCAAGTAGGATCGAGAAGGTAGCCTCTGAGATCCTTGGTCTTACTATCAGATAATCAACTTTAAACTCTAGACCGCCCACAACTGTACTTACATTCTTCAAAAGACCCGCAGGCTTCACTTGTGTTTGATCTTCCATTCTTAAAGACATCGGCGTTTCTTCCATGTGGTTGAGGCCCAAAGCTTTCATCATGAACTCAGTCATAAGGTTGACTGCGGCTCCACTATCTAACTGAGCACCGGGGACTGCATATCCTTTAATTTCGACCGTCACAGCTGGAGCATTCGAATCAATTTGCGTCTTAATACTTTGAATGATCCCTTGGACATCCTTATCTTGTCTCTTTTTCTCTCGAACTTTCCTCGGTTTCTTAATATATTCGTTGTAGAATTGTTTCCTATAAGCAGGTGAACATTTCAGCAATGTGCCAATGTCCAGCGTGACTTCCGTGTCAGTGAGCAACTTTACAATATCTACTTCTTCCGAACTTTGTCTCTCCTTTCTAATCTTAGGAGCTTTCAATCTTTCAGGGAATGGTGCTATGCCCGGCACAAACCCCTTAGTCACTGGTGGAAGAATCTCAATCTCTTCCCCATCCTCAAGCTCTTGCTGCTCAGCAAATCTTCCAACTTGGTTTTCTACCTCTTCACGCTCAGCGATCTTCTCTTGACTCCCTTCTTCCCCTTCGCCTCCTGGATTCTTCTTCGAATACTCTTGAGTCCTTGTGACTACTGCCACAGTTGGATCTTTGTGTAGTTTCTTGGCCTCGTAAGCATCCACAAAGTGCATTGACGAGCTAGAGCCTTCTTGAGGGTTCGGTGTCTTGAACACTACTCCGATCGTAGGAACTTGCTCTTGAACTCTCGATGTGGAATGCATCTGAGTATCAACATAATTCGAGGATCCTACTGGTCCTTTTTCCTTGCCGGCGGAAGCTCTTCGTTTTGGACAATCTTCATCAAAGTGGCCCTCTCCACTACAGTACCTACATAGTGGGGTGTAATCAATTGGTTTCTTTTCGTTTGGACATCTAAATTGAGTATGGCCAAAGCCATGACATCTCCAGCACTGGATTGGACCATCTCTTCTTTGATCACGTACGGCTCCTCTAGGATAGTCTCCTCCTTGACCCTGAGCACCATATCCATAAGTCTGTCTATTTTCCCAACGAGATGTAGGTGGGACACTTTGAGCGGACAATCCCGTGTAAGGTCTTTCTCTTGTATCTCCTGATTTCATGGTCCTTTCTTCATAGGCTCTCTTGTTGTAACATTGGTCCTCTGTGTGATTTGTTCTTCCACAAAAAGTACAACGCATCCTAGGTGGCGATCTATCTGTGAATACTCTCGAGATTGTAGGGCATTCTGAAGCCAAATGGCTGTAACCATGGCACTTTCCACACCATGTATTTGATCGAAACACTTGATTCGGGTTTGTTGTGACCTCTGGTTTTACTGTGTATGTCTCTTGAGTTATTGTGGCAGCTTTTATAGCTTGTGTGACCAACTCTAATATTCGTTCTTCGGTTAGCGCAGGCTTTACCTCGCCTGGCATGCTAGTGGCAACTACAAAAGCTGGGGTCGTCAATGCGGGACTTCCTTGGCCCGGATCTTTCATCGGTATATTTCCTGGGCCTCCCATTGGCTCGTATAAGAGCTCCATCTTCCTTTGTTGGCATAATTGTACTTCCTCCCAAAGCCTCGCTTGTTCTTTAGCATCCATTAAAGTTTCAGGTCTTGTCAGGCTGATATGCTGTTGTGCCGTAGGATCTCGCAATCCCGAAATGAATCTTCGTTTCAATGTCTCATCATTCGGGGCATTCACGCCCATCTTTCTTACCAATGTTTCCATTCTCTGAATGTAGTTATCGATGCTCTCATTGACTCCTTGTCGCAAGTAATCCATTTGTTGGGCCAATCTATCTTGGAAGCTTTGTCGTCGAAACTTTGCCAAGAAGGCTTCTTTGAGCATTTGATAAGTTCCACGCTCTTGTGGTGTCAAGTTCCCATACCAATTGGCTTCTGTAGGTGGTGAAATGAAGTGTGTGGGTGCAGGGAATGCAAAATGCACTACTCCTGGAGAATATGTAAGCACATAAACACATTAAATCACTTTACCAAAATAGACACTTATCACGAAGCCTTCACATCAACACTAGAAACTACACTTAGAGGTAAGAATCAAAGCAACGGCAAGCATGGAGCATAATAGAGCACAAAACCATACTAACTAGGAAGCCAAATATAACACAATCAGAAGGAAAGTGATCATCGAAGACAAGTGATTATCTCATACCACAACTAATCATACTACTAATCCTACCACAGCTGACCATACCAAGCAAAGGACAGCAGAATGCAAACTCAGGGTATTCTTACACAATGGCATCAAGAGAACAACATAAACAGCAGTAGTAGCTAACATGAACAGGACTCAAATATCCAGGAGCTCTAAGTCCACTCTCACTCTCAGCTATAACATATGTCCTATCCTGTATCGTATCATGTATATCGCACCCCTTTCTCACTTGAGGGTTCTCCTTTTATAGGAGAGAGGTGAGGAACCGGTTACAATAGGAGGGTCTGTTCCATAGGAGTAGTGGGAAGTTAATGCACTAGGCGGTGACAAGAGTCAGCCCGGCCGCCTCCGCCTCCAGTACCAGACCTTGTCGTGTAATGATGAGTGGCTTGGTCCCGGACCCAGCCACTTGGCCGCCTTGTGAGGTCTTCCTTGGGCATACAGTCGCCCAACTCTACCATCCTGGTGCCCAACTCCAAATTTTGGGCGTGTGGTGCCTCGGCCTCTGATGCCTTGGCCACTGATGCCCTGGCCACTGATGCCTTGGCCACTGATGCCCTGGCCACTGATGCCTTGGCCACTGATGCCTTGGCCACTGATGCCTTGGCCACTGATGCCTTGGTTCCTTGGTGCCATCCATCAAAAATTTGTTCTACAGTTGCCCGCCACTAGTGTCTCTCCGTCTCGGAGAGATAAGGGAGAGTAGGCCCAAATACATAGAGGAGGTCTGGAAAAATTACATCAGAACATGGCGGATAGAAAATTCCGAAATACATCATGAGCTATATGAGTTCGAATACATAATCGGCTGCAAAAAAGAAAAATGAGCCCTGCTGAACAAACTAATGTTCCAAAAGTTTTACAACTGTATCAAAATGTAACTATGACACTGTGCGAAAATAAAATACTAGAGAACTATGAGACTAGTCACAGTGAGACTAGTCACATGCAGGTTTTTTCTGCTGGTCTTCATTAGCTTCTTGATTGGGTTCTTCCTGTGGTGGAGTGTTGTCTTCAGTGTCGTCTTCAGTGTCAGATGATGTGAGCAGAGCCTTTAATGCACTAAATTTGGATTTTAGTGCGTCTTTTTGTTTCTTCAAAGTTGCATTTTCAGCCAAGAGGTGCCTGTTTGCTGATGTTAATGCATTGTTTTCAGCCTTCAATCTTTTGGTCCTCTCTTCTTCATCCTGCAAAAATGCTTCCAAGTTTTTTACCTTGTCTTCCAGTATTCATGTCGTCTTGCAGTGAGTAGACATTTCTGCTATCTGCATGTACAGTTCTTTGTTGACGAGACTTACGCGCAGAAATTCTTCACTTAACATATGAGTATAATGGGTCAGCCGATTCTCTAATCGCACACACACCTGCCTGTCTTCCAGCAATTTGTTAGAAATCTCAGCAAACCTGTTCTTTGCTACATCCATTTGGCACATATCTTGTAAATGATTAGGGACTACTGGCCATACATGTTTCGTATATTTTTCATTCGTGGAGAGCTGCTCAACACTAGATGCATCAAGAAGGGGGTGTGGAGGTAAATCTGTCGGAGGGTTGTGGCGAGAGGGGGAGAATCGAAATGGGGGTGGAAAAGGTAGTATGTCGAATGGGGGTGGGCAGATGGAGCTGTGAGGGATCGTAGTAGGGGGTGGTGTGTGTGTGTGAGGAATAGGTATGGATGTTGGTGGTGGGGGCGAAGTTGGATGAGATGGTGGCTGGGGAGATGGGGAGTGGTGTGGGACGGGTTGTGGAGGGGAAGGGGGTGGGGTGGCACATGGTGAAAATTGGATATGAATCGGATCCCTGGGGGTATCAATGGCAACAGGAGTGGTCATGGAGGAAGCGGGAGGTGGAGTTGGGTTGGAGTGAGATGGGACAATGGGCGTAGTAGGTACTCCTGAAGTATGGGAAGTTTGTGAAGGTGGATGGAAGTGAATGGAAGAAGAGGGTTTCTTCGAGGAAGTGGGTACTAATTTGATTGGTGGACAGGGAGTGATTGGTGGAAAGGGAGTGTTGGCTGATGTGCGTACCTTCTTGGAAGATCTAGCATACCCTTGCTGGTCGATTGGAAGCCTGTCAAGGAGCACTCTGGAATCCTTTTGAATTTTTGCTCTTCTCTTTTTGCGAGGGTGCGCCGTTTGCGGACTTTTTGATGAAGTGTGGTGTGGTACGTCTTTGTCTTTGGAATGGAGAGCGGTAAAATATCTGTAAATGTACGACATGATATGACCACCTACCACTTTGAATGTGAGCGCCTTTTTGCCAACTTGCTGCCCATACCTCTTCTTTCTTTCTGCCAGGGACTGAAGTAAAACTTTATGGTATGGGTAGGGCTTTGCTTGGGCAAAGCAAAGAAGGGGCTCACATACCTTTACATCCGTGAAATGCAGATTGTCCTTCAAGAGAAAAAATGCTTTGAATAATATGAGCCTCTGCATCATTACCTGGCTACAATTGGAAGTGGAGAAGCTAGTGGTACATGTCTGCAAAATGTCTGGAATGGAAAACTCCGCATAGCTGCCTGCTTTTTTAGAATCTGGAATCTCTTGGGTTCCCAACATGAGAGCGAGCTTCTCTTTGGTAATTCGTCCTCCAGAAAGAGAGGGGAAGGACTTGAAGAGTGTCAAGATCTCCATCCCACCGACTTGAGGATCCCCAAGTGAGCGAAGCTTGGCACTTGCAATGGTGAACAACCCCATATTCTTTAATTCCTGTGAAGTAAATGAACTTTGAAGCTTACCACATATGCTTAGGTCCAGCTTCAAGGTGATTTCGTCAGGAATGGAAATGAGTATCTCTGTCGTTGTTGCCACGTTTGCTGAAGATGTAGCTGAATCTTGCTGAATACTCGGTTTTGCTGCTGGAGTGATGTGTTGGTCCTGCTGAATTTCTTGTTCCAGTGACTCTGACTCTGAGGGATTCTCCTCGGAGACCACATAAAGTGAATCACTCGAATCATGAGATGATTGTCCTGATGCACTTTCAGTGTCCGTCTTGAATTCAGAGAAGGTTTCCTCTATGTCTACAGAGGATGACGCCATGTTTATGTAGAAAAATTGTTGGTGTGGAGCTGGATGATTTCAGAGTATAATGATTGCTGTCGTTGGATATGGTTTCTGCTGATGTGACTGTTGTGAATTTGATGATTGAAGGAGCAGGACCGAATCCTCGAAGCAACGAGGGTTGCTCGCGTAGCTTGATGATATATGGATGTTTGGTGTGTGCTTTGATGATCGTAGGCAGAAGAGGAGCTGTAAGAGATGGGTGGCTATCCGGTGGAGTGGTGAAGATGGACTGAATGAAGCTTGGTGTCTGAGTCACCTTCTGTAGATCAATGGTTGAATCTGGCCGAGTGTGATGAATCTACCAGGTATGTTCGCAAGAGATTCCAGGAGTATGTGTGCGAGGGAAGACTGCAAGTCCTCGGGAGAGGGAGGTGGACCCTTACCAGGATATGCTGTTCGAAGCCATGGGGGCTATTACGAAACTTCAGGATTTCGGTCAGGAGCGTCAGAAGATCTACCTGACAGGTCTTCGTGATGCGTGAGAGATCTAGGAGTGTGTGTGCGAGGGCCGATACGACATTGGATGATGTCAATGATTGGTGATAATTCAAGTTGCCCTTTCATGAAAGAGGTCGCCCTATTTGGGGAATTGAGAAAAATTTGCCCTGGCATCGGAAAGAGGTCGCCCTATTTGGTGAATTGAAAAAATTCGCCTAGCCATGGTCATCTATGATGAGATTATGCGGTTGGTTTACTTACCGGGAAATTGGATAGCAGGAGTAGGGTCGCCCATATGGAGGAATACGAGGAGTCGCCCACTTTGAGAAGAGGTGGACAGGGTAGGGGGTCGCCTTGGGTGAGGTTCGCCTCAACTGGAGGAAAAGAAGGGGTCGCCTAGGCTTAGGGTCGCCCTACATGGGGAAAAAGGGAGGGTCGCCCTTGAGAGGTGGAAGGGAGGGGGTCGCCCAGGGTGAGGGTCGCCAACGGAGGAAGGGAGGGGGTCGCCCATTGGAGGAGAGTTGGAGGGAGGAAGGTCGCCCAAAATGAGTTAAGGAGGTTGCCATTGAGATCCCTAAAGAGACTATAATGAAGAGGATATGATGTTTGTCAATAAATTCCAAGACGGAGTGTGACAAGAAAGAGTAGGAAGGTGGATAGTGTAAGCCAATTGGATGGCTATGAGGTATAATTTCTCTTAGTTGGACATGAGGAGGTAAGGGTGGAGGGTCGCCTTTGTTTGGATATTGAGGTTGACATGGAGGGGAAACATTCATTGGTTAAAAAGGAAGAGGGTCACATGGTGTGAGAAGGAAGAGGGTCACCTTAGGGAGGGTCGCCTTTGTTTGGATATTGAGGTTGACATGGAGGGGAAACATTCATTGGTTAAAAAGGAAGAGGGTCACATGGTGTGAGAAGGAAGAGGGTCACCTTAGGTTGCCTAGGTTGCTAAGCTACTCGTGAGATGTTTGCCAAGATGCATTGAAGTTGATTGAAATTGATAGGCATATCGAGATGAGAGGGTGAATGGGCACAGTGAGGATTGCGATTCTGGAGTGTCCGCCATGTGTAACCATTATTGGTAGTAGTTGAGAAAGAGGGCTTGACAAGCGTGTCGCCCATGTGTCTAGTAGTGGTTACCCAAGTCTCATGAGATGAGGATTTCCCAAGGTGGTCTTGGAGGTGAGTCGCCAAAGTGGTTGTGGTAGAGGGTCGCCCAAGGTGGGCCTTGGTATAGGGTCGCCCAGGGTGGGCTTTGGTAGAGGGTCGCCAGGGTGGGCTTTGGTAGAGAGTCGCCCAAGTAGAAGAAGATGCCCAAGTAGAGGGTCGCCCAAGTAGAGGAAAGTCGCCCAAGTAGATGGTCGCCCAAGTAGAGGAAAGTCGCCCAAGTAGAGGGTCGCCCAATTAGAGGAAAGTTGCCCCAAGTAGAGGGTCGCCCAAATAGAGGAAAGTCGCCCAAGTAGAGGAAGATGCCCAAGTAGAGGGTCGCCCAAGTAGAGGAAAGTTACCCCAGGGGTCTTAGAGGTCTTGGCTTAGAGAGGTGGGCTTAGAAGGAAAAGCCTCCAAGGAAAAGGAAGGAGATCCTTGGTGATAAGGGATAGAAGGAGATTTAAACAGTTGAAGTGTAAGCCTATGAGAGGAAGGTGGGAGTAGATGAGTTAGGTGAAGAAGACAGATGAGAAAAGCCCAATATTTACATTCGGAAATGATAAAAGCTAACAGGTAACAACATATGGGTATGTACACTATATACGAAGGCAAATACATTCTTCTCTATTTTTCCACATAAGGTTTTAGCTTTGATTTATTGACTAAGGGGAGGATTGTGCCTGTCAAGGTGGAGATTTGTATTGCTCCTTTTGGAAGTGTGCGTATGACCCTAAAAGGCCCGTTCCATCTTGGCATCAGCTTCTTCTTAACCTTCTTTTCAAATAAGCGCGGATGGTACATCAAAACTAAGCTCCCTTCCCTAATTTTTGATGTCCAGAGATGTGCATCATGATTTTGTTTCCTTTTTTCCTGTACTGTCACTAGAGTATCATTACCTATCTTTCTCTTTTCTTCTAGAAGTTGTAGCCTTACAATGTTTGCTGAGAGAGTGCTAGTAAGTTCAGGATTTCGATTGGTTCCCACGCGGTTGGAGCCATGCAAGAACTCAAAAGGAGCAATTGCTTGTATTCCATACAATAGTTCAAATGGAGTATGACCTGTTGTGGCCTTGAAGGAGGTTCTATATGCCCACAAGGTTCCAAGATATGCCTGTCCCCAAGTATTAGGGAACTGTAAACATGTTTTCCTTAGTAGGAGCATAAGGACCTTATTTGTGCTCTCTGCTTGCCCATTTGCCCTTGGGTAATAAGCACAAGACTTCTTATGGAAAATTTGATACCTGTTAAAAATCAAAGTCAACACCCTATTGACGAAATGGGACCCTTGATCTGTTGTAACCTCTATTGGACATCCATATCTGCAAAAGATATAATTATACAAGAAGTGAGCTACCGTTTCCGCAGTACAGTCCTTACTCGCTATAACCTCAGCCCACTTAGTAGCATAATCGGTTGCCACTAAAAGATACTTTGCACCTGAATCTTGTGCTACTGGGAAAATAGGGCCAACAAAGTCTAGTCCCCAGTGCTCAAATGGTTGCCAAGCCATAGAGATATTGAGAGGCTGATTCCTTTGTCGTGTTGGTTTGGGCGCACATCGTTGGCAAACATCACATGCCTTGGCAAACTTAGTGGCATCTCTAAAGAGATATGGCCACCATAGGCCGCTTTGGAGTATTCTGAGTGTAGTGATATGCCCCGGAAAATGACCACTAGACTTTCCTTCATGTGCCAATTGAAGAACACTTTCCGTTTCATGTGGTTGAAGACACCTTCTGTACATCCCATCAGGGCCAACCTTATAGAGGGTATCCTTTGCCATCATGAAATTCTTACTTTTTAGGAGGAGTCTACGCTTTTCCAACGGAGTGGATACAGTATGAAATTGGCCCTTCCCTAGAAGGAGAATTAAATCATCATACCATGTCAGTGCTATACTTACCTTGTAGATTTGGCTGTCTGGGAAATCATCTTCTACTCCCTCTGTTGCTTGTCCTGGATGCCTTATGCGAGAGAGATGGTCTGCAATGACATGCTGCCTACCGCTTCTCTGTACAATTTCAAAATCAAATTCTTGGAAGAGAAGCAACCATCTCCATACTCTTCCTGCAACTTGCGGCTTATTCAACAAATATTTTAAAGCTTGATGGTCCGTAATTACCGTGAATGTAGTGCCTAAAAGATAGTGCCTGAATTTTTTGAGGGCAAATACAATAGCCAATGCTTCCCTTTCTGTGGTGCTATAGTTCTTTTCTGCTTTTGAGAGGATTCTACTTGCGTAGTGAATGGGTTGGTCTAACTTGTGTACCTCGCTTGGTTGAGTCAGTACAGCTCCTACTGCATACAAACTTGCATCTACATGCACGTGGAATGTCTTTGACCAATTTGGTGAAATGAGTATGGGTGCAGATGCCAACCTTTGTTTGAGATAAGTAAATGCTGACTCCTCTTCTTCAAACCATTGAAAAGGAAAACTTTTGCTTGTAAGCCGTGAAAGTGGTCGTGCTGCCTCGGCATACATGCGTATAAACTTGCGGTGATATCCTGTGTGCCCGAGAAAGCTTTGGACCTCTTTAGCATTTATAGGTCTCGGAAGCTTAAGAATTGACATTACCTTATCGGGATGTGGAGTCATCCCTTTTGCAGAGACCACATGCCCTAACAGGGTACCTTGAGTTACCAAAAAATGACATTTGTTAGGGTTAAGTTTCAAACCTGTTTCTCTGCAACGCTGGAACACTTGTTCTAATTGCTTCAAATGTTCTGGCACATTTTCTACTGCAGTAGTGCAGGCTGCTCCAAAGAAGGCCGAAAAGTCGTCCATAAAAATTCTTAGGAATTTTAGGAGCAACTTGTTGAAGATTAGATACACTGTCCTATTAAAAGTGGCTGGTGCATTTCTAAGACCGAAAGCCATTTTGGTGTAGATATAGGTTCCCCAAGGAGTTACAAAGGCTGTTTTTGGCTGATCGTTAGGATGGATTTCCAGTTGATTGTATCCGCTGAAACCATCCATGAAACTGTATAGCATATGTCCCGCCACATCTTCAATCACTTGTTCAGAAAAGGGAGTGGGAAACCCGTCAGGGATGGTTACCTTATTTAATGCTCGGAAATCCACACAAACTCTGATTTTATTAAGCTGCTTCTTAGGTGCTATAACCATAGAGGACAACCATTCTGAATGCTCTACGGGGACTATGATTCTTGCTTCCTCCATTTTCTGGATTTCCTTTTTGAATGCTTCTGCATATTTGGGATTTAACCTATACATCTTTCCTCTAATTGGCCGAGCTTCATCCACTAGAGGAATAGTGTGTATTCCGAGTTCTTTGGTATTCCTGTCAAATCCTTGTAACTCCATGCAAATATATCTTTAAAATTCTTCATGAATGTTATTACCTCTGTGAGCAGAAGGGGGTGTTCCCACAACCAACTTGCAAGTAAAAGATTCTGTGGATGTCCGTCTTCCCCCAAGTTGACTTCTTTGACTGGCTCCAAAATTGCCTCTTCCTCGTCCTTGAACAGCATCTGCTTTGTGAATGCTGGACTATCATTGATAATGATTTCCTCGGTCTTTTCCTGTGTCCATCCTACTGGAACTTCTGCCAACGGAAAAATGTTTTCCACTAGTCTTTCTTCTGTTTTGCTTGATTCAATCTTTTCTTTTCCTTCAACTCCTTTCAGAATTTTACCTCTTCGAAAATCTTTGGCTGGCTCGCCTAATACTACAGACTCCACAATAATAGGTTCATCTGCCTCTTTATCCATGATTGCTACCGTGAAGCATGTAACATTGTTGGTCTCCTCTATCCAATCCATGATGTCCCCTAGTTCTTCATTGGATAAATTTTCTCCTTCTTCAACTTCTTCCTTGATGTCATGTGATGTTGTCTTACATGGTTCTGTGTGAGGCGTTCCGGATGCCCATTGAGCCGCCCAGCCAATTGTAGGAGTAGCCCAAGGTGGCGGATAAGCTTCCCATTCAGGTGCCCAATGTGGGGATCTTTGAGCAGAGAATGGAGCCCAAGCTTCTGGAGTGACCCAGCTACTTGGAGGCGGAGACACCCAGCTTGGACTATGAGGTGGAGTCGCCCAGCTTGTGGGAGGTGGAGGCGGCGCCCAAACTGAAGGTTCAGTCGCCCAGTTATTTAGGGGTGGAGGTGGAGTCGCCCAATTGGGAGGAGGTGGAGTAGGTGTCCTAGTTTGATTAGGAGGTGGAGAGGGAGTCGCCCAGTTGGGAGGAGAAGAAACTGATACCTCTTGATCTTCCAAAACCCATGGTGGAGGAGAAGTGGCCCAAATGTTTGCTCCTTCTGGTATAGTTCGTCGTTCCTCTTCTCTAGTGCTATTTTTTTTTTTCTCCTGTGCATTCTCCTCTGGATGTAGAACAACTTGAGAAGTACCTAGGGCTTCATCTGTTCCTCCTTCCATGTGGAGTTGTCTCATCACCTTGTCTGGTCCGGCCACCCATAAGGTGTCACTTCCCGAGTCATGTACCGCTTTACTGTGGCGTAGCCATGGTCTTCCTATCAACAAAGGAAATCCTCCCTTCACCTTAGGGAGTGCTATTACCACAAAATCCAACACAAATTTTAAGTTATGTATGATGACTTCAACCTCTTCCACTATGCCTAATGGGCTTACTTTGCTTTGGTCTGCCAATGATACTGTAAAGTGAGCATCTTTAGTTGGTTTCAGATTTAGCAATGTCATGGTGTACTCCGGCATCAGATTAATACCAGATCCTCCATCAACTATCACTCCTACCAAGGGAGTTCCCTTGATACTTACAGTTAGTCTAGGACTCTTGTAATCAGTGAGAGGTGCCATCCTAGATGGTTCTGAGCTATAAGTTGATGGTACAGGTGTTTGTTGGGAAATCAGAGAAGTGAAGCCTTGCCCGCCACTTAATATGGTGCCAGGGTCTAACCGATTTATGGCGGCCATTACTTCTCCTCTGAATCAAGGACTCATTGCTAACAAGTTATATAGAGATACCTGTTGGTAGGTGCTCTGCAAGACTTGAACTGGAGTGAGGAAGCCTTCTTGGCTGTTCCTTGAAGTAGATCCATGCTGGAAGTGCCTTAGGTCCTCTTTAGATACTGCATACGCTTTGTCAATAACTTGCTCATTACTATCTTTATCTCTTCCTACTCTTCCCAGTGAGATTTTTGCTTTGTCTTGGTGGTGGTTGGCTCCATGAGAAGGTTCATGCTCCATGGTCCTTTTTCCTTTGTCTTTTGATGAATCTGTTGCTTCTTTTGCAGCATCTTTCAAAGTTGCCTTCTGTTTTTGTGCCCTAGTCATGACTCCGGAAAGTTCCTCAAGTTGGACTACTCGGGCGCTTGGGGAGCCTACATTGCCGTTATCATTAGATACTGTGATCATATGCAGGGGGCAAGAGTTACCTGGTGTGCTTGTAGACGGCATCGACTTTGGGCAGTCCTTCGTATAATGATCCCTTGTTTCAGGACAATTTTTGCATGGTGGAGCATCCTCAGGAAGCGAACATTTACTTTGGAAGTGTCCATACTCCCCACATCTGTAGCACATTATAGGCCTAGGTGGTCGAGTCTGACGAGGCCTACCTTCTTGCCGTTGAGGTCCTTGATTGGTGTAAAAAGTTGTTACAGGAGGCGTTGTAGTGGATGGTAATGGTGGCTTCCCCAACAAGGAGGATTGAGCCACTCCTACCCATTGAGCTACTGGACGTTGTCTTGGCATCATAGTTTGATTTCCAAGACCTTTTAGAAAATAACAATCCTTGGCCTCATGGCCACCCTTGCCACAAAACTGGCATGTTAGCTTCCTTGGACATTCTTGTGATGTGTGTCCTTGGGTACTACACAGAGAACACCACAGTCCAGTTCTTACCTCCCTTAGTGTCTTGAGTTCTTCAAGCTCTTGTCGTAATTGAGCGAGACCTTCCGAAGTTCCCTTGTCCTCTTCTCGATTCCTTTGCAGCTTTAAGGTCTCTAGCTCCTTCCTCAAGGCTGTCACCATGTCTTCATCTTGGGGGAAGGTTTTTCCCGGATGTGCTCCAAAATGAACCCGTGCAGCCTCAATCCTTGTGGCAGCTGCTTCAAATTCTCTCAAAGTGGCGTCTGGTCTCAGCAGCTCTCTTAGCTTCTGCTGGGTGGATTTCAGCAAGGCCTTCTCCACCCACTTCTTGACAAGGAAATCTCCTGGTGGTTCCGGCAATCTCGCTACTAGTGACCTTGCCCGCGTCATAAGTTCTGAAAATGATTCTCCCATATGCAAGATTAGATTCTCAAGTTCATCCAAGGTTCTTTCTGTAGAGTTACTTGGCCGGAATGCATCTGTAAACTCGGTCCTCAATGCTTCCCATGTCTGGAAATGGTTTTCCGCGTACTGGCTGAACCATTTGTCTGCCAGTCCTTCAAGAGTCGATGGAAAGAGAGAGAGGAATGCGTCCTGCCGTTGTTGTAAGCCTCTGCTCTTACAAATTGAAAGAAATCTTCGTACATGATCTTCGGGATCTTCATTAGCACCTCCATGAAATGAAGAAAATCTGATATTGATTCTTGACAAAAGAGCGGAAAGCTCCTCTGCCATCGCCTTGTTAAGAAGAGTGCGTTGAGGTAGAGTCTTTTGAGTTTTAGTTTTGTCATCTAACCCTTCTATTCTAGAGACTAGGCTTGAGTCTAACCCTTCTATTCTAGAGACCAGGTCAGAAACAGAGAGACTTCTTATGGGTGTTTGGTAAGGATCTGGCCGTCTTCTGTGATAACACTTGATTGGCGTCTTCTTAAGGTTTAGCAGCTTCTCCTTGCTAGCTCTGGTGTGGGTCATGGACCATCTTTGGAACTACTTCTGAAAGAGGAATTCGCCCCAATGAAGAGGTCGCCAGGGAGGAGTCTTCGCCCAAAAAGAGGTTACTCCAGTGGGGGAGTTGGGGGAGGAGAAGTTGACGCCCAAGGGGCCAACACAGAGGATAGGAGGAGTAGTCGCCCAAGCCAGGAGCCAGAGAGGATGTGGAGGAGTAGTCGCCCAGAAGCCAAGAAGGAGGATGAGGAGGAAGAGGGTGGTCGCCTAGGAAACCAACAGAGGAGGAATCGCCCAAGAATCCAAAGAGGAGGAGAGTCCCCCACCAAAATTGAGGAGGATGAGGAGCAGTCGCCCGGAAGGTAGGAGGGAGTAGGAGGGAAAAAGGGTAGTCGCCCAAGAGGGTAGGAAGGGGGGAGGAGGGAAAAAGGTGGCTCTGGTTACTCAATCCTAGATAATTACTCAAAGGAAAGGGTACTTAATTCTAAGTGATTTCTCAAATAACAAGAAATCTCCAGAAGCCCTGTCCCACCGGGCGTGCCAAATTTTCACCTGTAGGTGGTGAAATGAAGTGTGTGGGTGCAGGGAATGCAAAATGCACTACTCCTGGAGAATATGTAAGCACATAAACACATTAAATCACTTTACCAAAATAGACACTTATCACGAAGCCTTCACATCAACACTAGAAACTACACTTAGAGGTAAGAATCAAAGCAACGGCAAGCATGGAGCATAATAGAGCACAAAACCATACTAACTAGGAAGCCAAATATAACACAATCAGAAGGCAAGTGATCATCGAAGACAAGTGATTATCTCATACCACAACTAATCATACTACTAATCCTACCACAGCTGATCATACCAAGCAAAGGACAGCAGAATGCAAACTCAGGGTATTCTTACACAATGGCATCAAGAGAACAACATAAACAGGACTCAACTATCCAGGAGCTCTAAGTCCACTCTCACTCTCAGCTATAACATATGTCCTATCCTGTATCGTATCAGTAGTAGCTAACATGAACAGGACTCAACTATCCAGGAGCTCTAAGTCCACTCTCACTCTCAGCTATAACATATGTCCTATCCTGTATCGTATCATGTATATCGCACCCCTTTCTCACTTGAGGGTTCTCCTTTTATAGGAGAGAGGTGAGGAACCGGTTACAATAGGAGGGTCTGTTCCATAGGAGTAGTGGGAAGTTAATGCACTAGGCGGTGACAAGAGTCAGCCCGGCCGCCTCCGCCTCCAGTACCAAACCTTGTCGTGTAATGATGAGTTGCTGGGTCCCGGACCAAGCCACTTGGCCGCCTTGTGAGGTCTGCCTTGGGCATACAGTCGCCCAACTCTACCATCCTGGTGCCCAACTCCAGATTTTGGGCGTGTGGTGCCTCGGCCTCTGATGCCTTGGCCACTGATGCCCTGGCCACTGATGCCCTGGCCACTGATGCCTTGGCCACTGATGCCTTGGCCACTGATGCCTTGGCCACTGATGCCTTGGTTCCTTGGTGCCATCCATCAAAAATTTGTTCTACAGCTCCCTCATCACGGAGAATAGCCGGAAAAATTCTCAACCTTTGATCCTGGTCAACTACATCATTGGCCTCACAAGTAACCTCAAACAACTGGATAAAACTATCCGGATCTTCGTCCCAAGTACCTGAAAATTTGGTGAAGTCCCCCCAGTGAACTGAAATCCGTTGAGCCATTTCGAACAGAGGTGTGATGTCAATATCACTTCGATCCCAAAAATTTAGCACACGTGGCTTCAGGATCCCCCCTTCAAACTTCCGCACTTGATTCGCGACTCTCCTACGGGAGTACACGTTTTTGACCGATTTCTTCGAACCAATCGAGGTCCACTCACCTGGCGGTTCCCACCTTCTCCTTTCTCTTTCAAGGGCTCTTCTCTGAGCGCGTTCCTCTCTTTGAGTTTGTGTTGCTACTGACGATGAGCTCCCCTCGCTCATGTACTAGATCTTGGGTCCGCAAGCTCGGCCAACCTGTGGCGCTAGGCGAACCTATGGCACTCTCTTATAGAGACATACCAAGCTAATTCCCGGCAGACACACCAAAATGTTAAGGTCTAATGCCCGAGGAAAAAGTGATTATCCGAGACTTTATTTTGCTCAAATCCCTCGGAATCGGTCTACTTGGATTGCGGAGCCCACAATTATCTCGCAATGGATTCTTCCTATGTCTATGCACTACCTCATATGCTTCCCGGCAAACGCACCAAAATGTTATTTACTCTCCGAAACCCCAGGAGATGATACAGATAATTGCTATTATGCAGTGATAGTGTGCAAATTGCTCCCATGTTGCCTCCTCGATTGCACTAGAGCGCAGTTGTTGAGAAGGAGAAGATGCACAGCCTAATACACATGCACGCGGGGGCCCATGCCTCTCATGATTCTTCTTCTCTCTCCTTACTCACAAACACACTCTTTCTTACACCTATACTCTCTTTCTTCTTTCCACCTCCTCTCACTTGTTCCCTCTCTCTCACTTGCTTTCTCTCCTTCTTGTTCTTCTGCTTATGCACACTCTTTTTCCCACACCTTCACACATGCTCTATTGCACACACCTACACATTCACTCCCACAAATTCACAACCACACACCTGTAACCACAAATACATGGGCCTCGGTTGGCCCATATTGAAATTGCTTGACCATTAGGCTACACACGAGTTTTACATATCGTAGTTCAACATATTCTCGCAACTAAGCTAACAGTTCATTTAACACATTGCAGATCGTTGTCTCAAAACAATCTTAAAGGATGATATTATGCAGGCCTACTTCAATCAAAATCTTTTGATAATTATGTTAAGTTGTTGAATTTGAAAAGTCTCAAGTCAAATGCGAACAACAGATAAGAGTTAAGTAGAATAGTTCGATTTGGAATTTCCATAAGAGCAACTACGTGAAGTCATTCAACGTTCAATGAATCGACATATACTTATCTTGAACCGATTGGATAATTCATCTTTTAAGAACGATTTGAAGAGTATAATACATCAACTATTTTTAACTTCACTTTACGTAGATGCGCATGAAGCTATGAGCAACAACTCATAATGTTAGCTCAACCAAAACATATAGATTCGTAAACACAGAGGGAAGACAACAGTAACCTGGAACAGGCCGAACCAATTGTTGGAGTTAAATGAGTAGCCCCGATGTTTGATCACAACAATGAAACAACAATCTCTGTTAGACCTTTAGCACACAGTTCAACTCTAGCGCATAGTTCTCTTGGGAGAGCTTTCCAAAAACTGTTCGTGGAAGTTTTCCTACACCAAAATCTTTTGTAACCCTTTGTGTTCTATTATTTCAAATTGTGCGTCACCATCTAGAGAAGAAGTTAATGTTTACAAAGAACATATGCATGATCAGTGCCTTGAGAAACAAGAATCGAGATCACAATCATAGTAGGAACATGGCTTCTCTGTTAGAGTCTAGAAATGTTGTCAAGCCCAGCCAGAGTTTTTTCGAGACAAGTTGCTACTGTATTAATAATAAGCTGTAGTATTTTGCATATTTCTATGATGCTTTACCGTCTATCCTTGACGTTCAATGAGACAAACCGCTTGGATCTTGGACAAAACAAACACTACGCCGGCTCCTCACAAACTGGACATGCAGAATTGCAGAAGTACGAAGAACATATAGTATACTCAATTTGACGCAGGTTTTGCTACAACGTAACAGCCGTTCGTTTACAGCGACATGCCATTGAGACTTACCTCACTTGCCGGGTGTAAATCGAGTGGCATAAGCCCACGCATTGTTGGCAATGGGGTCGGCCAAGTGATCAGACAAATTCTCGATGAGACCTTTGCCAGTTACGATAGCCTGCACAAAGAAGCCAAACATGGAGAACATCGCCAGACGTCCGTTCTTCAGTTCCTTCACCTTCAGCTCAGCGAATGCCTCAGGATCATCAGCCAGACCGAGCGGGTCGAATGAACCACCAGGGTAGAGGGGATCCTCCACGCAGCAGTCCTCAGGATCGCAGACTCCTCTCCAAGGATAGGTTGGTCAACAGCCCCTTCTGCCGCTCGATGATACGCACAAACAGCCTTTTTTCCCAGAATCCCTATGACTCCGCTTCATACCTTCTGCACTACAGCCTCCCTTCGAGCGTGCTCACCCCCTTCGAGTGCATTCTGAATGCGTTTCCCCCCATTCGTGCATATTAAGGAGGCAATCCTTTTGCCTTCTGACACTTCAGAGGCAGGCGGCCACTACTCACCCCCCTTTTCCGTTTCTCTTCTCAGAGCAGTCACAACCACTCCCAGACGAAAGCCTCCACTTCAATAAATGGGAAAATGGCAAAAAAAAAAACAGCCTCTGCCCCCACTTTTCGCAAGCATCTAATACAATATGCCAAAAAAACTGAATTTGGATGAACATGTGATCTGTTCTTGGCTCTTTTCAGAAAGAGAGAACCAATGTGCTGTCTCTAGCTTATTGCTCAACACCCATTCGATTCCTATTCGAATCTTTGCCTTGGAGTTTTACTTCTCAATTTGTCAACAGGCAATGAGCAGGACGTAGAACCTCCTTGAGAACATCTTTATGCTATCTCTATCTTTCCTATTACTTTTCTTTTCAGCGAAAAACAAGAACCACTCATTTTTGTCATCGCGTTCAATCAATGTGCATTGACTACCCTTTGATCGCTGGTGGCATCCCTTCCATTGACCTGCTTTTACCTATCATCTGAGGAGTTTAACTGCATAGATGATCCAACCTTCTGCACACTCACCTGTAACACACCACAAAGTAAGGCCCATACTTCATTCCGCCTCTCCCTATTCATCTTGACCAGCTCAGATGAACCATAAGCTCCAGAAAAGTTGACTGTTACAGTGGTTAGATACGCATATAGAAGCCAAACATATGCACAGAGCTCCTCGAACTCGTAGGAGGGGAACTCTAGAAGATGAAGGGAATTTTCTAGGTCTGCCACGGACTAGGAAGAATATCCGAGGACTACTTCCCAAAAATGACTCTATAAGCGGTTTTTCCCCAATCCCAATAGGCACTTTCCCTTGAGCAAGAAGTAGCCATGTAGTTTGCAAATACCTTTCATCCCATTGATTAACTCCGCAAGTACCTGAAATCAAATGTATTTTCCTGCCAAATAGAACCACATTAGTGCATCAAAACCAACCATTTTCTGAGCTAACAACTTCCAATGAATGTTCATTCATATTTGAATGCTTCATGATGTTCTTCCTCCAAATTCACGATGAACAAGTGATGCAAGGAAGGATTCGTAAGTTATTTTCCATCATCCCACATCGTTACTCTCCTTTCCACGAACCCTCTTCCATCCAAGAAAAGTATTAAAAGTCTGAGGATAAATTGAGGTGATAGTTAAACTAGGTAACTATGTTCATATCTACACCTTGAGCTTAATTGAAGGTCTAACTTCCTTGGCACTCTGTGTGCACCCCTAAGCACGCAAGAACCCGACCACATGGTGAACCCGACGTGAAAGGAGGGGGTTGAGTGAAGAAAGGGAGGTTACAGGAAGTGACCACTGGAGGTGGATATCCAATTGCGCATGCGTTTTCTCGTCTCCTCCATCAAAACTTTGGGGTGAAATTGTGGACTTAGGGGAAACCAAACTTGACCTAGTATCAACAGAGTTGGGTAGAACATCATTGTCTATAGGCACTTTCCCTTGGAGCAAGAGAGAGAACATTTTGGTGCGTTTGCCAAGAAGCATTTGAACTAGTACATATACAAAGGAAGGACTCCTCGAGGGATAATTATGGGCTCCAGGTAATCCAATTGGACCGATTCCGAGGGATTTGAACAAAATAAAGTCTCGTATAATCACTTTTTCCTTGGGCGTTAGAACTAAACATTTTGGTGCGTTTGCCGGGAATAGCTTGGTACGTCTCTATAAGAGAGTGCCATAGGTTCGCCTAGCGCCACACGTTGGCCGAGCTTGCGGACTCCAGATCTAGTACATGAGCGAGGGGAGCTCATCCTCAAGAGCAACATAGACTCAAAGAGAGGAACGCGCTCAGAGAAGAGCCCTTGAAAGAGAAAGGAGAAGGTGGGAACCGCCAGGTGAGTGGACCTCGATTGGCTCGAAGGAATCTGCCAAAAACGTGTACTCCCGTAGGAGAGTCGCGAATCAAGTGCGGAAGTTTGAAGGAGGGATCCTGAGGCCACGTGCGCTAAATTTCTGGGATCGAAGTGATATTGACATCAAACCTCTGTTTGAAATGGCTCAACGGATTTCGGTTCACTTGGGGGACTTCATCAAGTTCTCAGGTACTTGGGACAAAGATCCGGATAGTTTTATCCAGTTGTTTGAGGTTACTTGTGAGGCCAATGACGTAGTTGACCAGGATCAAAGGTTGAGAATTTTTCCGGCTATTCTCCGTGATGAGGCAGCCAATTGGTATGGGAATCTGACACCACAAGAGCGTGGAACTTATCAGATGCTCAAGGAAGCCTTCTTGGCAAAGTTTCGACGACAAGGCTTCCAAGACAGATTGGCCCAACAAATGGATTACTTGCGACAAGGAGTCAATGAGAGCATCGATAACTACATTCAGAGAATGGAAACGTTGATAAGAAAGATGGGCGCGAATGCCCCGAACGATGAGACATTGAAGAGAAGATTCATCGCGGGACTCAGAGATCCTACGGCACAGCAGCGTATCAGCCTGACAAGACTTACGCTGCTCAGCCTGACAAGACCTGCAACTTTAATGGATGCTAAAGAACAAGCAAGGCTTTGGGAGGAAGTACAATTATGTCAACAGAGGAAGATGGAGCTCTTATACGAGGCAATGGGAGGCCGAGGAAATATTCCAATAAAAGATCCTGGCCAAGGAAGTCCCGCATTGACAACCCCAGCTTTTGTAGCTTCCACCAGCACGCCAGGCGAGGTTAAGCCTGCGTTAACTGAAGAACGAATATTGGAGTTGGTCACACAAGCTATAAAAGCTGCCACAATGACTCAGGAAACATACACAGTAAAACCAGAGGTAACTACAAACCCAAATCAAGTGTTTAAATCGAACACATGGTGCGGAAAGTGCCGTGGTTACGGCCATTTGGCTTCAGAATGCCCTACAGTCTCGAGAGTATTCACAGATAGATCACCACCTAGAATGCATTGCACTTTTTGTGGAAGGACAAATCACACGGAGGATCGATGTTACAACAAGAGAGCCTATGAAGAGAGGACCATGAAATCAGGAGATACAAGAGAAAGACCTTACACGGGATTGCCCGCTCAAGGTGTCCCACCTACATCTCGTTGGGAAAACAGACCGACTTATGGATATGGTGCTCAGGGTCAAGGAGGAGACTATCCAAGAGGAGCCGCACGTGATCAAAGCAGAGATGGTCTAATCCAGTGTTGGAGGTGCCATGGCTTTGGCCATACTCAATCTAGATGTCCAAACGAAAAGAAACCAATTGATTATACCCCACTATGTAGGTACTGTAGTGGGGAGGGCCACTTTGATGAAGATTGTCCAAAACGAAGAGCTTCCGCCGGCAAGGAAAAAAGACCAGTAGGGTCCTCGAATTATGTTGATACTCAGATGCATTCCACATCGAGAGCTCAAGAGCACGTTCCTACAATCGGAGTAGTGTTCAAGACACCGAACCCTCAAGAAGGTTCTAGCTCGTCAATGCACTTTGTGGATGCTTATGAGGCCAAGAAACCACATAAAGAGCCAACTGTGGCAGTAGTCACAAGAACTCAAGAGTATTTGAAGAAAAATCTAGAAGGTGAGAACGGAAAAGCAAGTCAAGAGAAGATAGCTGAACATGGAGAGGTAGAAAACCAAGTTGAAGGATTTGCTGAGCAGCAAGAGTTTGAGGATGGGGAAGAGATTGAGATCCTTCCACCAGTGACCAAGGAGTTTGTGCCAGGCATAGCACCATTCCCTGAAAGATTGAAGGCTCCTAAGAGTAGGAAGGAAAGACAAAGTTTGGAGGAAGTGGACATTGTAAAGTTGCTCGCGGACACGGAAGTCACGCTAGACATTGGCACATTGCTGAAATGTTCACCTGCATATAGGAAAAAATTCTACAACGAATATATTAAGAAGCCGAGGAAAGCTCGAGATAAAAAGAGACAAGATAAAGATGTCCAAGGGATCATTCAAAGTATTATGACGCAAATTGATTCGAATGCTCGAGCTGTGACAGTCGAGATTAAAGGGTATGCAGTCCCCGGTGCTCACTTAGATAGTGGAGCCGCAATCAACCTTATGACTGAGTTCATGATGAAAGCTTTGGGCCTCAACCACATGGAAGAAACGCCGATGTCCTTAAGAATGGAAGATCAAACACAAGTGAAGCCTGCGGGTCTTTTAAAGAATGTAAGCACAGTTGTGGGCGGTCTAGAATTTAAAGTTGATTATCTGATAGTAAGACCAAGGACCTCAGAGGCCACCTTCTCGATCTTACTTGGACGGCCATGGCTGGTGCAAGCCGAATGTGTGCACGATTGGCGCACACGATTTATCACAATTGGACCAAAGGTTGATCGAATACAACTTCAAGTGTCTCCAAACTTGACCGGCAAGAGATCGACAACAGCTGAGGAAAGGGAGCAGAAAGAAAAGGAAAAAGTTAGACAAGAAATGGCACGCGTAAGATTTGCCCTGCGCACGGAGACTTCCAAGGACCTTTTACAGGATGGATTTAATCTGCAATTGGCCAACCTCCAACATGCGAAAGTGGGCGAGTACATAGATCCTCTATGTTACAAGGATGAATCAGACCAGGAGTTGCTGGGATGGTTGACACATACAAGTGAATTTGAGTGCTACATGTTGAGTATAGACGCAAAGGAAAATAAAGCTACTCAATCCCTGGAGAAGGGAACTTCAAAAGAAGAGTTGAAATTGGAGCTAGCTCCGGCAAGGGAAGTGCAACAGTTGAGAGAAAGGGTTAGAATGCTAGAAGAAGAGCTTCTAAGGAGAAATCGACAATCAGACAGAGAAGCGGAAAGTAAAACTAAAGTGCGGGAAGCCATTGCAAAAGCTGAACTTAAGAAATTGGGTGCGGTTGAAAAAGAACAAAACAATGATTTACTGGCCAACCATGCACGCGTGATCGGGGAACACTTTCCAATCACAACGTCATGAAGGAATAAGGAATATTCGCGAGAAGCTCAGTTGGAAAAATGGGAAGTTTTTCCAGAAAAGTTCTTGAGTGTAGGGTCAGAGCTACCAGACAGAGTACGAGATTGTATTAAATTGACACTCAAAAATTTCAGCAAGGCCTTTGCATGGTCATACAGTGATCTGAGAGGAATTGATCCCCGAATCTGCCAACATTATATAGACTTGGAAGCAGGTACCCGACCAATATGTCAACGACTTAGGCGGACAAATCCAGTCTACTCAGAATTGATCAAGTTGGAATTGACTAAATTATTGGAAGCAGGATTCATATATCCCATCGCATCCAGCGAATGGGTATCACCAATTGTAGTGGTTCCGAAGAAAAATAAGAAAATCCGTATTTGCATAGATTATCGCAAGTTGAACGAGCGCACGAAGAAGGATCACTTCCCCTTGCCATTCACTGATCAAATCCTGGACAGAGTGGCTGGCCATAAATTGTACTCATTTTTGGATGGTTTCAGTGGGTACAACCAGATCCAAATCCATGAAGAGGATCAATCAAAAACTACTTTCACCACGGAATGGGGCACATACGCATATCGTGTGATGCCATTTGGATTATGCAATGCACCGGCCACATTCCAGAGGGCAATGATAGCTGCATATCAAGACTACTTGCAGGATTGGATGGAGATATTTCTCGATGACTTTGCGATCAGAGGCAACGATGAAAACATGATGGAGAGGATCGAAGCTATTTTAAAAAGAAGCATTGAAAAAGGCATCGCATTGAATCCTGAAAAGTGCACATTTGGAGTGCGAAGAGGATTGCTTTTGGGACATGTTATTTCCAAAAAAGGGATCGTGGTTGACGAGGATAAAGTGGAAAAAATTGGACAACTTCCACCGCCTCAAAACTTGCGGAAACTCAGAGGATTCTTGGGGCATGCTAATTATTATCGACGATTTATATTAAATTTTGCATCCATAGCGGCACCATTGACGAATCTTTTGAGGAAGGACCAACAATACCAATGGACTGAAGAGTGTCAAGTCACATTCGACTCGATCAAAGAGAGATTGATAAATGCACCGATTTTGGTAGCACCCGACGACTGGACGAAAGAATTCCATGTGCATACTGACGCTTCTCATACTGCGGTTGGAGCAGTACTATGCCAAGTCGATGAAAAGAAATTGGACCACCCTATTTATTACGCAAGTCGCAACTTGAATAGCACTGAGAGGAACTACACGACCACAGAGAAGGAATGCCTCTCGATGATCTTTGCGGTGAACAAGTATCGGCATTACTTGATGGGAAAACATTTCACGTTTTATGTGGATCATGAAGCCCTAAAGTGCATCATTAATAAACCCGAGCTATCAGGGCGACTGATGAGGTGGATGCTACTCCTCCAAGAATTTCAGTTCACAGTGGTAACCAAACCAGGCAAAGCACATATATTGGCTGACCATTTATCTCCAATTGTTAATGAGGAGCCAATTTCTGGTGTGCCTGATAGCCCTCTTTGTCCAAGGGAAAGTGCCGATGGATGCCTACTTTTTGTCGCCAAAATGCCTTGAGATCCAAAAATTACTCTCAAATGTATTCCTTAAAAAGGGAAATGGAAATGCTATGTGTATGTGAACGAGGATCCAAACTTACCGATTTCTTCTCGAGATCGCTCTCTTCGCTTCCACGTTGTTTTTTTCTTACTCCCTTTTTGTTACACACTCTCCGATTCCACTTTAGTTCCTTGTTCTCCCACTTTCGCTTGCTCTCCCCACTTCTTCTTGCACAAATTTCCTGTCACTCACACACCTACCTCACACACACATGCATATACACACATGTTCACTCCAATTCACCCACACACACTCTTACACATATACCACTTTTGGCCCCTTTTTATCTCACGCACTTACACACAAAGTCTAGGTCACTCTCTTCCCTTCTTCACTTCCCACACATTCACTTCCCCTTTCCTTGTCTCTCTCTCTCCTCCACCCGCTTCTCTACTCTTTCCACACCTTCTCCCACCCTCACATATCCAAGCACAACCACACTTCTCCTTTTCACATTTCATTCCTCACATACTTGCACACGCACTCTCTCTTCCCGTTCTTACTTTCCCTTCCTAGCTCATTCACTTTAAACCCTCACCAAGTCATGTATCATTTTTTTCTTCTTTTTTTTTTTCTTTTTTTTTTTTTTAATTTATTTAGTTTTTCTTCATGTTGAAATCCTGGAGCATACAAAATACGAATCTAAACTAGCAACATAATCCTGTTATTTCTGGAAAAATGATATGGACATAATGTGATGCGATCATGATAACAGTATAAGGAAAAAACAGAGAATACCGCTGCAAATTTGTATGTAATCATATGTCAAATCACCCTTATACTATAACCATGCCCTCAAGGAATGAACTGCCATCTAGAAATTTCAATTGTACAGAGGGCATCCATGCACTTCAAAATATCTCATCGATGTCATCACACAACACTAGACCTACATATGGAGTCACGAGTGATTACAAAGCATTAAGAGCTTGGAGGAGATACATTATTTCTACCTTCGTGATACAAACTTGATAATAAACAAGAAATGTTTTTAGAGGAAAAAAACAAACTTGACTATCCCTTTGAATAAACAAATGAACCACTATCAATTTGAGCGTTTGAATTCATTTGACATGTTTGCAAGCTGTGCACGGGTAGCTACAATATATGTATGGCTATGAGAACAAAAGAATACTCAACTGAAATGCACGCTCTTTCTGCAGCTTGATAATAGAAAATATCATATGCATTACCATGTATAATGCGGGTCATGTCCAAGCATCTCTCAAGCATCTGGGCTACAGATTGGCATGGTTGAAACGCCGTCTGGGAAGAGGAAGAGGCTGACAGCCACCCAGAGCAAACTAGCACCAGTGAAGGAAGTTCGCATTTGTTCTCCAGCCCGAATTCAACAATAAAAGTAGTAGTGAGACTTGCACTCCGACCTTCTTGCAAAATGGTGTGTGTGTGCAAGAAAATCTCCTTCTCAAGCATCCCACTCAACCAGTCGGACAGCCACGGCCCTCCTTCTTGGCTCCTTTGCTGGTTGTAGTACTTATCATCGTCAGAGGGCTGCACGCGTCGAGGTTGTAGGAGATCCGAAGCTCATAATTTGCCGCTTCGATAGGACTTGCAATGCACAGGAAAGGATAGCCCTAGCCTTACCTACTCAAAGTTGGCTCAATGATTGTTATCCGCCTCACCAGCTTCATCAGTTGCCTTCTGCTAATAAGGAGTTCACCAAGAAGATGTATGCATGTTTGCTTATGTGTGCAAAGTGAGGGAGTTCTGCTTGTGTTACCGCATCCATTATCTCCAAGGATATGGCGTCGGAACAAGTGCAATACTTAACCAACATCGCAATCAAGCTTTGATACCATGTGTCGGCATGGAGGCGCAGCAAGGTGAGCAGAGTAAGCCATGTGAGCAATGGCAGACAAGCTCGGAAGGAAGACCTTCAATCGATGGACGCCATGGAGAAGAGAAACGATAGAAAGATAAGGTTGAGAGAGAGAGAGAAAGTAGTTCTCTCTAAATGCGCACAGATAAAACTTGAAGGATTTGCCTTCCCCCCTCCCAAAATGACAGCCCACGCGCGCCCTCTGTCATCCAAGATATCCGTAATTATTCTTCCATGTGCAGACATCGAATCCTCAATCCTTCATAAGTGTACTCTTCTGTGCCCCAAAATGATGGTGGGACAGACTGTAGAGTAAGGGAAGAGGGCCCCAATAGCCAATGACATAGAGCATAACTTCTTCGCTTGGCAAGTGAGCTGATCAAGGAGATTAAGTGCTGCCAACACAAAAACCCGATTCTGCCAGTTTTTGAAACCATGCAATGCCCATCTTTAAGCACAAAGGAGCATTGTTGTGCGCCATAGTCCCCCCATCTTCATATGCCGTCGTCAAAATGTTCGATCTTCAGTAGTTCTCTGGTCACATACGGCACTCTAGCGGGATGATTACACGCAGGGAAGCTCCGGATGAGCTACCCCCCTTATCTTCCAAAAAAATTTTCTAGCCAATCGACTCCCTCCTTTTTGATAAGACGACGTGGGCTCTTGTGGCTCTTCTTTTCTTGTATCCCCAATGAACAATACCACAAAGATAACAATCCCAGTCGGGAAATGGCAACTCCAATGCCTGTGGACTCATCAACAAGCTTTGCCACAAGCTTCCAACAGATCTAACGGGTCAATTTCTCCATTTCTTCCCAGATTTCTACGTCCTCATCATCTGTCCAATACACCGGTGTAGCAGACCACACCAAATATCCCCCAGGCCTCATGTCTGTAGGAGAGCTCTACACACTCCAAATACTTCTCCTCCATCATCAAATCCACTCTTCAAGCACCTGAAATCAAACAAATTCCCCTGCCAAATACAAACATATTAGTGCATAAAAACCAACCATTTTCGGAGCTAACATACTCCCCTCTTCTTAATTGCGAAGTCGTCCTCGATGAGCCACTATTGCTGCAATAAAATCCAAACAACCATGAACATGTCAATTTATAACTTGGTTGCATACCTTTTCATCAAGCCGTCACTTCCACTGAACCTGCACTCATCGAAGCTATTAGTGCTCAAAAAATCACTCATGAATACATGCAAATCAGTCACTTCCAAAATGATCCACGAGCATGCACATATATGCAATTCCATTTCAACCATGCATCAATTTGCTCATACATTCCATTATGAACATAGTCTCAACCAAAATAACACATGCACACCTTTCCACGAATTACACATGCACTGTCATTGCGAAAAACAGAAAAGGAAATACCGAAATGAACAACAACAACTGAAATGAATCCAATCGGAGATGCAAAAATACCCAAAATGCATACCCCATTATTGCATCTACTATTCGCTATGTACAATCATTCCATGACTAGACACTCGCGAAGAATCCCCATCTTCGTCCTACAAAAGCCATCGAGACTCGAGTGCAAGCGAAGACATACATCAGAACCCTAGAGTGTCCCACATACCAGAAAAACCCTCAGATAGAGCACACAAGTTATAAAGCAAGACCGTTGCATTACCTCGCTAAAGCCTCATCCATAAGTACATATAGAATATCTGTGCCTTCAAGAATGTTGATTCAAAGTGAGCTGATCTGTCACAAGCCATCACATACCAATCACACAAGCAAATAACGTTCCCTTCCAGGCGATCATCGCCCTCTCCTCTCTCTCTCTCCCCCTCAGGAGTGGGGAATAATTTCATAGGTAAATTTTATTTATTTTCACACGTTGGCCTGCATTGACACTGGATGCGATTCGTGGACCTGACCACCCGACCAGGTTGATTCCACCCATCTACCAATGCAATGCAGCGAACAACACACAAACATACAAGAATGACACATAACATATATGAGCTAGCCCATAACGAAGCTGGATGCGGCTCATGGTCGTGACTACCCAGCCACGATGGCTCCACCTACCTACCAACCCGTTATGGCGCGTAGCTAAGACAAAACATATACCTCCCAAGCCTATGGCGAAACTAGCTGCGGCTCGTGGTCCTAACCACCCGGCGAGGATAAATCCACCCACCTACTAGCCCACCATAGCGCATTGGTACGATCACAACAACACAATAAATTTTTTCTTTCTTTTCTTTTTCTTCGTTTTTTTTTTTTTTTTTTTTTTTTCATAGTTTATTAGTTCACCCAAGTCCTGAGAATTAGGGAGAGGAAGAAAGGGACTTTTCCCACTGTTTCCACACATGCATGCAAACATATACACACTAGCCTTTGACAGATCAACCACCTCTTCTCTCCATTCTCTCAATTACAGACACTACATATATATTCATCGAGTTGACTTTTCACTAGGTAACATCAGCCAGCTATGCCTTAGTTCCTCGTATACCTATCCTTAGGTGTTCTAGAATGTGAGTCTCCGGGATATCTCATGTAGCCTCAGATCGTACCCGCATCCCAACGACTTCCCTAAGGCGAGTCAGGCTCAACTTCAGGAGCTCCGTCATCACTCCCTATCGTTAGCACATCTGCCCAAGCCCATGTGATATCGTTTTCCTCGTTAGGCATTTCCCTCGAAGGATCGAAATAGTAATATCGATCTCCTGCCCATCCTACATGTCGAGTCAAGTATTCCTCAAAACACTCAATGTAAAATGCAACACCCAAACCCTGGTTTATAAAGCATACCAGCCAATGCGCTTCTTCAACATCGTATTCCGTCTCAAAGTCGTCGACATCTATGTCCATGCGGGCGAATGTTTGGTCCGAGAAATATATCCTTAGCTCGTACAAATAGAGTTGCGTTATTTGATCTTCCATTTTGTTACTTAGCTCCTAACAATCTCTGCATAACACAAAAATATTAGAAGTCCAAAATTCTTGAGCTAGCATAGGATAATATTTATGACAACAAAAATCATAACTAACATATGCGCATATATATAAATATATATATAACTATACATGTATGTACAAGGAGTCTACTACCTCCTTCTGCTTGGATCTCATCTGGCTTCTCTCGTCTTAATATCACTTGAAATATGGTTTAACTCGAAGCGCGTTAACCTTCACGGGAGCATATTCTTCTCCTAAATCTTGAATTTGCATGGAACCATTGGAATTGAGTTCCACCACCTTAAACGGTCCTGCCCATCTTGTTTGTAACTTCCCTGGGAATTTATAATATTTACTATCATAAACTAGTACCAAATCCCCTTCTTGAATCGCATAGGTCCTCAGATTCTTATCATGCCTCTCTTTACGTTTTCTCTGAATAGCTTCCAAACTTTGTTGTGCGATGAGTCTCTTTTCTTCCAGCTTGACCAGTTGTATGTACCTCTCCTTTAATGACTCTTCCTCGCCCAACCTGGCTTCGATGGCCACTCTTAATGTCGGAACTTCTTTTTCGATGGGAAAGATGGCTTCCTCGCCATATACTAGAGAGAACGGAGTGCTCTTTGTCGTCACTCGGTAGGATGTTCGATACGCCCACAAAGCTTCCAAAAGTCTCTCATCCCAGTCTCTCCTATGCACAGCTACTGTCTTTGTCAGAATCTGTTCCAGCACCTTGTTAGTGACCTCCACTTGTCCATTTGCCCTCGGGTAATATGGAGTGCTTTTTCTATGTTTGATCTTATATAATTCCATTAATTCTTCGATCAGTTCGTTGACAAAATGTGTTCCTCTATCACTCACTATTTCCAACGGGCATCCGAATAGAGTGATAATTTGTTCATACAAAAATTTGGCCACATCAACAGCTCGGTCAGTCTTCAGAGCTTTGGCTTCCACCCACTTGGTAACATAGTCAGTACAGACCAAGATATACCTATTGGACCGATGTCGTGAGGGAGGATCAATAGGCCCCACAAAATCAATTCCCCACTTCTCAAACGGCTTAAGAGCGAGCACCGGCGTGAGAGGAGCAGCATGTGCTAATGTGGGTTTGCCCATTCATTGGCATTTGTCGCATTTCTTACAGTATGTGTGCGAATCTTTGAACAGCGTTGGCCACCAATACCCAGCTAATAAAATCTTTCTTTCCGTCAGTTCACCAGCAAAATGCCCACCGCAAGGCTCGTCATGCAAAGCCCTCAACACTAGGTTTTCTTCTTCTTCCTCGAGACACCTCCGATAAATGCTCTCATGAACAAAATATCGATAGAGTTTCCCCTCAATGATGCTATGGTGCTTTGCCAATGCTAACAGTTTTTGCTTCTCTCTCTTGCTTGCTCCTGGCAGATATTTAGTAGTGCACAAGAAGTTCACCAAGTCGGCATACCAAGGTACTTTAGCATCAACCTGGAATAGATGTCCATCAGGAGCATCGTCGGGCACACCAGAGATTGGCTCCTCATTAACTATTCGAGATAAATGGTCGGCCAATATATGCGCTTTGCCTGGTCTGGTTACTACTGTGAACTGAAATTCTTGGAGGAGTAGCATCCACCTCATCAATCACCCTGATAGCTCGGGTTTATTAATGATATACTTGAGGGCTTCATGATCCACATAAAACGTGAAATGCTTTCCCATTAGGTAATGTCGATACTTGTTCACCGCAAAGATCATCGAGAGACATTCCTTTTCTGTAGTCGTTTAGTTCCTCTCAGTGCTATTCAAATTGCGACTTGCGTAATAAATAGGATGGTCCAACTTCTTTTCATCGGCTTGGCATAGTACTGCTCCAACCGCAGTATGAGAAGCGTCGGTATGCACATGGAATTCTTTCGTCCAGTCGGGTGCTACCAAAATCGGTGCATTTATCAATCTCTCTTTGATCGAGTCGAATGCAACTTGACACTCTCCAGTCCATTAATATTGTTGGTCCTTCCTCAAAAGATTCGTTAGTGGTGCCGCTATGGATGCAAAATTTAATATAAATCGGCGATAATAATTCGCATGGCCCAAGAATCCTTTGAGTTGCCGCAAGTTTTGCGGAGGTGGAAGTTGTCCGATCTTTTCCACTTTATCCTCGTCAACCGCAATCCCTTTTTCGGAAATAACATGTCCCAAAAGCAATCCTCTTCGTACTCCAAATGTATACTTTTCAGGATTTAATGCGATGCCTTTTTCGATGCTTCTTCTTAAAATAGCTTCGATCCTCTCCATCATGTTTTCATCGTTCCCTCTGATCGCAAAGTCATCGAGAAATATCTCCATCCAATCCTGCAAATAGTCTTGATATGCAGCTATCATTGCTCTCTGGAATGTGGCCGGTGCATTGCATAATCCAAATGGCATCACACGATATGCATAAGTACCCCATTCTGTGGTGAAAGTAGTTTTTGATTGATCCTCTTCATGGATTTGGATCTGGTTGTACCCACTGAAACCATCCAAAAATGAGTACAATTTATGGCCAGCCACTCTGTCCAAGATTTGATCACTGAACGGCAAGGGGAAATGATCCTTCTTTGTGCGCTCGTTCAACTTACGATAATCTATGCAAATACGGATTTTCTTATTTTTCTTCGGAACAACTACAATTGGTGATACCCATTCGCTGGATGCGATGGGATATATGAATCCTGCTTCCAATAATTTGGTCAATTCCAGCTTGATCAATTCCGAGCAGACTGGATTCGTTCGCCTGAGTCTTTGACATATTGGTCGGGTGCCTTCTTCCAAATCTATATAATGTTGGCAGATTCGGGGATCAATTCCTCTCAGATTATTGTATGACCATGCAAAGGCCTTGCTGAAATTTTTGAGTGCCAATTTAATGCAATCTCATACTCCATCTGGTAGCTCTGACCCCACGCTCAAGAAATTCTCTGGAAAAACTTCCTATTTTTCCACCTGAGTTTCTCGCGAATATTCTTTATTCCTTGATGACACTGTGATTGGAATGTGCTCTCCGATCACGCGTGCGATTGGCCAGTAAATCATTGTTTTGTTCTGTTTCGATTCAACCTAATTTCTTTAATGCAGCTTTTGCAATGGCTTCCGACACTTTAGTCTTACTCTTCGCTTCTTTTTCCGATTCTCGACTTCTCTTTAGAATCTCTGTTTCTAACATTCTAACTCTTTCTCTCAACTGTTGCACTTCCATTGTCGGAGCTAACTCCAGTTTAAGCTCTTCTTTTGAAGTTCCCTTCTCCAGGGATTGAGTAGCTTTATTTTCCTTTGCGTCTATACTCAACATGTAGCACTCAAATTCTCTTGTATGCGTCAACCATCCTAGCAACTCCTGATCGGAATCGTCGTTATAGAGCAATGGATTTTGATACTCTCCCATCTTCGTGTCTTGATTTTTAAAGAGCTTCAAGTTGAACCCGTCTTGAAGGAGATTCTTGTAGGTGTCCGTGTCCAAGGAAAACCTAGCTCGTGCAATCTCGTGCCTTGCTTTCTCCTTCTCTTTCTTTTCCATCTCATCGACTATTATTGTCTTCTTCTTGTTGCTCGAGGGTGGGGATACCTGCAACTGAATCCGATCATACTTTGGCCCTATTGAAATAAAACCTGTGCGCCAGTCATGCACACATTCGGCTTGCACCAGCCATGGCCGTCCAAGTAGGATCGAGAAGGTAGCCTCTGAGGTCCTTGGTCTTACTATCAGATAATCAACTTTAAACTCTAGACCGCCCACAACTGTGCTTACATTCTTCAAAAGACCCGCAGGCTTCACTTGTGTTTGATCCGCCATTCTCAAAGACATCTGCGTTTCTTCCATGTGGTTTAGGCCCAAAGCTTTCATCATGAACTCAGTCATCAGGTTGACTCCGGCTCCACTATCTAACTGAGCACCAGGGACTGCATATCCTTCAATCTCGACCGTCACAGCTGGAGCATTCGAGTCGATTTGCGTCGTAATACTTTGAATGATTCCATGGACATCTTTATCTTGTCTATTTTTATCTCGAGCTTTCCTCGGCTTCTTAATATATTCATTGTAGAATTGTTTCCTATAAACAGGTGAACATTTCAGCAATGTGCCAATGTCCAGCGTGACTTCTGTGTCCGCGAGCAACTTCACAATATCCACTTCCTCCAAACTTTGTCTTTCCTTCCTACACCTTGGAGTCGTTAATCTTTCGGGGAATGGTGCTATGCCTGGCACAAACTCCTTGGTCACTGGTGGAAGAATCTCAATCTCTTCCCCATCCTCAAGCTCTTGCTGCTCAGCAAATCCTCCAACTTGGTTTTCTACCTCTTCACGCTCAACGATCTTCTCTTGACTCCCTTCTTCACCTTCGCCTCCTTGATTCTTCTTCGAATACTCTTGAGTCCTTGTGACTATTGCCACAGTTGGATCTTTGTGTGGTCTCTTCGCCTCGTAAGCATCCACAAAGTGCATTGACGAGCTAGAGCCTTCTTGAGGGTTCGGTGTCTTGAACACTACTCCGATCGTAGGAACGTGCTCTTGAGCTCTTGATGTGGAATGCATCTGAGTATCAACATAGTTCGAGGACCCTATTGGTCCTTTTTCCTTGCCGGCGGAAGCTCTTCGTTTTGGACAATCCTCATCAAAGTGGCCCTAACCACTACAGTACCTACATAGTGGGGTGTAGTCAATTGGTTTCTTTTCGTTTGGACATTTAGATTGAGTATGGCCAAAGCCATGACATCTCCAACACTGGAGTGGACCATCTCTTCTTTGATCACGTTAGGCTCCTCTTGGATAGTCTCCTCCTTGACCCTGAGCACCATATCCATAAGTCGGTCTGTTTTCCCAACGAGATGTAGGTGGGACACTTTGAGCGGGCAATCCCGTGTAAGGTCTTTCTCTTGTATCTCCGGATTTCATGGTCCTCTCTTCATAGGCCCTCTTGTTGTAACATTGGTCCTCCGTGTGATTTGTTCTTCCACAAAAAGTACAACGCATCCTAGGTGGTGATCTATCTGTGAATACTCTCGAGACTGTAGGGCATTCTGAAGCCAAATGGCCGTAACCATGGCACTTTCCACACCATGTATTTGATCGAAACACTTGATTCGGGTTTGTCGTGACCTCTGGTTTTACTGTGTATGTCTCTTGAGTCATTGTGGCAGCTTTTATAGCTTGTGTGACCAACTCTAATATTCGTTCTTCGGTTAGCGCAGGCTTTACCTCGCCTGGCGTGCTAGTGGAAGCTACAAAAGCTGGGATCGTCAATGCGGGACTTCCTTGGGCAGTATCTTTCATCGGTATGTTTCCTGGGCCTCCCATAGGCTCGTATAAGAGCTCCATCTTCCTTTGTTGGCATAATTGTACTTCCTCCCAAAGCCTTGCTTGTTCCTTAGCATCCATTAAAGTTGCAGGTCTTGTCAGACTGATATGCTGCTGTGTCGTAGGATCTCTCAATCCCGAAATGAACCTTCGTTTCAATGTCTCATCGTTCGGGGTATTCACGCCCATCTTTCTTACCAACGTTTCCATTCTCTGAATGTAGTTATTGATGCTCTCATTGACTCCCTGTCGCAAATAATCCATTTGTTGGGCCAATCTATCTTGGAAGCCTTGTCGTCGAAACTTTGCCAAGAAGGCTTCCTTGATCATTTGATAAGTTCCACGCTCTTGTGGTGTCGAATTCCCATACCAATTGGCTGCCTCATCACGGAGAATAGCCGGAAAAATCCTCAACCTTTGATCCTGGTCAACTACGTCATTGGCCTCACAGATAACCTCAAACAACTGGATAAAACTATCCGGATCTTCGTTCCAAGTACCTGAGAACTTGGTGAAGTCCCCCAAGTGAACTGAAATCCGCTGAGCCATTTCGAGCAGAGGTGTGATGTCGATATCACTTCGATCCCAAAAATTTAATGCACGCGGCCTCAGGATCCCTCCTTCAAACTTTCGCACTTGATTCGCGACCCTCCTACGGGAGTACACGTTTCTGGCCGATTTCTTCGAACCAATCGAGGTCCACTCGCCTGGCGGTTCCCACCTTCTCCTTTCTCTTTCAAGGGCTCTTCTCTGAGCGCGTTCCTCTCTTTGAGTTTGTGTTGCTCCTGACGATGAGCTCCCCTCGCTCATGTACTAGATCTTGGGGTCCGCAAGCTCGGCCAACCTGTGGCGCTAGGCGAACCTATGGCACTCTCTTATAGAGACGTACCAAGCTATTCCCGGCAAACGCACCAAAATGATAGCCCTCTTTGTCCAAGGGAAAGTGCCGATGGATGCTTACTTTTTGTCGCCAAAATGCCTTGAGATCCAAAAATTACTCTCAAATGTATTCCTTAAAAAGGGAAATGGAAATGCTATGTGTATGTGAACGAGGATCCAAACTTACCGATTTCTTCTCGAGATCGCTCTCTTCGCTTCCACGTTTTTTTCTTACTCCCTTTTTGTTACACACTCTCCGATTCCACTTTAGTTCCTTGTTCTCCCACTTTCGCTTGCTCTCCCCACTTCTTCTTGCACAAATTTCCTGTCACTCACACACCTACCTCACACACACATGCATATACACACATGTTCACTCCAATTCACCCACACACACTCTTACACATATACCACTTTTGGCCCCTTTTTATCTCACGCACTTACACACAAAGTCTAGGTCACTCTCTTCCCTTCTTCACTTCCCACACATTCACTTCCCCTTTCCTTGTCTCTCTCTCTCCTCCACCCGCTTCTCTACTCTTTCCACACCTTCTCCCACCCTCACATATCCAAGCACAACCACACTTCTCCTTTTCACATTTCATTCCTCACATACTTGCACACGCACTCTCTCTTCCCGTTCTTACTTTCCCTTCCTAGCTCATTCACTTTAAACCCTCACCAAGTCATGTATCATTTTTTTCTTCTTTTTTTTTTTCTTTTTTTTTTTTTTAATTTATTTAGTTTTTCTTCATGTTGAAATCCTGGAGCATACAAAATACGAATCTAAACTAGCAACATAATCCTGTTATTTCTGGAAAAATGATATGGACATAATGTGATGCGATCATGATAACAGTATAAGGAAAAAACAGAGAATACCGCTGCAAATTTGTATGTAATCATATGTCAAATCACCCTTATACTATAACCATGCCCTCAAGGAATGAACTGCCATCTAGAAATTTCAATTGTACAGAGGGCATCCATGCACTTCAAAATATCTCATCGATGTCATCACACAACACTAGACCTACATATGGAGTCACGAGTGATTACAAAGCATTAAGAGCTTGGAGGAGATACATTATTTCTACCTTCGTGATACAAACTTGATAATAAACAAGAAATGTTTTTAGAGGAAAAAAACAAACTTGACTATCCCTTTGAATAAACAAATGAACCACTATCAATTTGAGCGTTTGAATTCATTTGACATGTTTGCAAGCTGTGCACGGGTAGCTACAATATATGTATGGCTATGAGAACAAAAGAATACTCAACTGAAATGCACGCTCTTTCTGCAGCTTGA
The DNA here is from genome assembly GCA_020310875.1 of Ceratopteris richardii. Classification (NCBI taxonomy): domain Eukaryota; kingdom Viridiplantae; phylum Streptophyta; class Polypodiopsida; order Polypodiales; family Pteridaceae; genus Ceratopteris; species Ceratopteris richardii. The sequence continues at coordinate 178,549,093 of CM035418.1, forward strand.
TAATAGAAAATATCATATGCATTACCATGTATAATGCGGGTCATGTCCAAGCATCTCTCAAGCATCTGGGCTACAGATTGGCATGGTTGAAACGCCGTCTGGGAAGAGGAAGAGGCTGACAGCCACCCAGAGCAAACTAGCACCAGTGAAGGAAGTTCGCATTTGTTCTCCAGCCCGAATTCAACAATAAAAGTAGTAGTGAGACTTGCACTCCGACCTTCTTGCAAAATGGTGTGTGTGTGCAAGAAAATCTCCTTCTCAAGCATCCCACTCAACCAGTCGGACAGCCACGGCCCTCCTTCTTGGCTCCTTTGCTGGTTGTAGTACTTATCATCATCAGAGGGCTGCACGCGTCGAGGTTGTAGGAGATCCGAAGCTCATAATTTGCCGCTTCGATAGGACTTGCAATGCACAGGAAAGGATAGCCCTAGCCTTACCTACTCAAAGTTGGCTCAATGATTGTTATCCGCCTCACCAGCTTCATCAGTTGCCTTCTGCTAATAAGGAGTTCACCAAGAAGATGTATGCATGTTTGCTTATGTGTGCAAAGTGAGGGAGTTCTGCTTGTGTTACCGCATCCATTATCTCCAAGGATATGGCGTCGGAACAAGTGCAATACTTAACCAACATCGCAATCAAGCTTTGATACCATGTGTCGGCATGGAGGCGCAGCAAGGTGAGCAGAGTAAGCCATGTGAGCAATGGCAGACAAGCTCGGAAGGAAGACCTTCAATCGATGGACGCCATGGAGAAGAGAAACGATAGAAAGATAAGGTTGAGAGAGAGAGAGAAAGTAGTTCTCTCTAAATGCGCACAGATAAAACTTGAAGGATTTGCCTTCCCCCCTCCCAAAATGACAGCCCACGCGCGCCCTCTGTCATCCAAGATATCCGTAATTATTCTTCCATGTGCAGACATCGAATCCTCAATCCTTCATAAGTGTACTCTTCTGTGCCCCAAAATGATGGTGGGACAGACTGTAGAGTAAGGGAAGAGGGCCCCAATAGCCAATGACATAGAGCATAACTTCTTCGCTTGGCAAGTGAGCTGATCAAGGAGATTAAGTGCTGCCAACACAAAAACCCGATTCTGCCAGTTTTTGAAACCATGCAATGCCCATCTTTAAGCACAAAGGAGCATTGTTGTGCGCCATAGTCCCCCCATCTTCATATGCCGTCGTCAAAATGTTCGATCTTCAGTAGTTCTCTGGTCACATACGGCACTCTAGCGGGATGATTACACGCAGGGAAGCTCCGGATGAGCTACCCCCCTTATCTTCCAAAAAAATTTTCTAGCCAATCGACTCCCTCCTTTTTGATAAGACGACGTGGGCTCTTGTGGCTCTTCTTTTCTTGTATCCCCAATGAACAATACCACAAAGATAACAATCCCAGTCGGGAAATGGCAACTCCAATGCCTGTGGACTCATCAACAAGCTTTGCCACAAGCTTCCAACAGATCTAACGGGTCAATTTCTCCATTTCTTCCCAGATTTCTACGTCCTCATCATCTGTCCAATACACCGGTGTAGCAGACCACACCAAATATCCCCCAGGCCTCATGTCTGTAGGAGAGCTCTACACACTCCAAATACTTCTCCTCCATCATCAAATCCACTCTTCAAGCACCTGAAATCAAACAAATTCCCCTGCCAAATACAAACATATTAGTGCATAAAAACCAACCATTTTCGGAGCTAACATACTCCCCTCTTCTTAATTGCGAAGTCGTCCTCGATGAGCCACTATTGCTGCAATAAAATCCAAACAACCATGAACATGTCAATTTATAACTTGGTTGCATACCTTTTCATCAAGCCGTCACTTCCACTGAACCTGCACTCATCGAAGCTATTAGTGCTCAAAAAATCACTCATGAATACATGCAAATCAGTCACTTCCAAAATGATCCACGAGCATGCACATATATGCAATTCCATTTCAACCATGCATCAATTTGCTCATACATTCCATTATGAACATAGTCTCAACCAAAATAACACATGCACACCTTTCCACGAATTACACATGCACTGTCATTGCGAAAAACAGAAAAGGAAATACCGAAATGAACAACAACAACTGAAATGAATCCAATCGGAGATGCAAAAATACCCAAAATGCATACCCCATTATTGCATCTACTATTCGCTATGTACAATCATTCCATGACTAGACACTCGCGAAGAATCCCCATCTTCGTCCTACAAAAGCCATCGAGACTCGAGTGCAAGCGAAGACATACATCAGAACCCTAGAGTGTCCCACATACCAGAAAAACCCTCAGATAGAGCACACAAGTTATAAAGCAAGACCGTTGCATTACCTCGCTAAAGCCTCATCCATAAGTACATATAGAATATCTGTGCCTTCAAGAATGTTGATTCAAAGTGAGCTGATCTGTCACAAGCCATCACATACCAATCACACAAGCAAATAACGTTCCCTTCCAGGCGATCATCGCCCTCTCCTCTCTCTCTCTCCCCCTCAGGAGTGGGGAATAATTTCATAGGTAAATTTTATTTATTTTCACACGTTGGCCTGCATTGACACTGGATGCGATTCGTGGACCTGACCACCCGACCAGGTTGATTCCACCCATCTACCAATGCAATGCAGCGAACAACACACAAACATACAAGAATGACACATAACATATATGAGCTAGCCCATAACGAAGCTGGATGCGGCTCATGGTCGTGACTACCCAGCCACGATGGCTCCACCTACCTACCAACCCGTTATGGCGCGTAGCTAAGACAAAACATATACCTCCCAAGCCTATGGCGAAACTAGCTGCGGCTCGTGGTCCTAACCACCCGGCGAGGATAAATCCACCCACCTACTAGCCCACCATAGCGCATTGGTACGATCACAACAACACAATAAATTTTTTCTTTCTTTTCTTTTTCTTCGTTTTTTTTTTTTTTTTTTTTTTTTCATAGTTTATTAGTTCACCCAAGTCCTGAGAATTAGGGAGAGGAAGAAAGGGACTTTTCCCACTGTTTCCACACATGCATGCAAACATATACACACTAGCCTTTGACAGATCAACCACCTCTTCTCTCCATTCTCTCAATTACAGACACTACATATGTATTCATCGAGTTGACTTTTCACTAGGTAACATCAGCCAGCTATGCCTTAGTTCCTCGTATACCTATCCTTAGGTGTTCTAGAATGTGAGTCTCCGGGATATCTCATGTAGCCTCAGATCGTACCCGCATCCCAACGACTTCCCTAAGGCGAGTCAGGCTCAACTTCAGGAGCTCCGTCATCACTCCCTATCGTTAGCACATCTGCCCAAGCCCATGTGATATCGTTTTCCTCGTTAGGCATTTCCCTCGAAGGATCGAAATAGTAATATCGATCTCCTGCCCATCCTACATGTCGAGTCAAGTATTCCTCAAAACACTCAATGTAAAATGCAACACCCAAACCCTGGTTTATAAAGCATACCAGCCAATGCGCTTCTTCAACATCGTATTCCGTCTCAAAGTCGTCGACATCTATGTCCATGCGGGCGAATGTTTGGTCCGAGAAATATATCCTTAGCTCGTACAAATAGAGTTGCGTTATTTGATCTTCCATTTTGTTACTTAGCTCCTAACAATCTCTGCATAACACAAAAATATTAGAAGTCCAAAATTCTTGAGCTAGCATAGGATAATATTTATGACAACAAAAATCATAACTAACATATGCGCATATATATAAATATATATATAACTATACATGTATGTACAAGGAGTCTACTACCTCCTTCTGCTTGGATCTCATCTGGCTTCTCTCGTCTTAATATCACTTGAAATATGGTTTAACTCGAAGCGCGTTAACCTTCACGGGAGCATATTCTTCTCCTAAATCTTGAATTTGCATGGAACCATTGGAATTGAGTTCCACCACCTTAAACGGTCCTGCCCATCTTGTTTGTAACTTCCCTGGGAATTTATAATATTTACTATCATAAACTAGTACCAAATCCCCTTCTTGAATCGCATAGGTCCTCAGATTCTTATCATGCCTCTCTTTACGTTTTCTCTGAATAGCTTCCAAACTTTGTTGTGCGATGAGTCTCTTTTCTTCCAGCTTGACCAGTTGTATGTACCTCTCCTTTAATGACTCTTCCTCGCCCAACCTGGCTTCGATGGCCACTCTTAATGTCGGAACTTCTTTTTCGATGGGAAAGATGGCTTCCTCGCCATATACTAGAGAGAACGGAGTGCTCTTTGTCGTCACTCGGTAGGATGTTCGATACGCCCACAAAGCTTCCAAAAGTCTCTCATCCCAGTCTCTCCTATGCACAGCTACTGTCTTTGTCAGAATCTGTTCCAGCACCTTGTTAGTGACCTCCACTTGTCCATTTGCCCTCGGGTAATATGGAGTGCTTTTTCTATGTTTGATCTTATATAATTCCATTAATTCTTCGATCAGTTCGTTGACAAAATGTGTTCCTCTATCACTCACTATTTCCAACGGGCATCCGAATAGAGTGATAATTTGTTCATACAAAAATTTGGCCACATCAACAGCTCGGTCAGTCTTCAGAGCTTTGGCTTCCACCCACTTGGTAACATAGTCAGTACAGACCAAGATATACCTATTGGACCGATGTCGTGAGGGAGGATCAATAGGCCCCACAAAATCAATTCCCCACTTCTCAAACGGCTTAAGAGCGAGCACCGGCGTGAGAGGAGCAGCATGTGCTAATGTGGGTTTGCCCATTCATTGGCATTTGTCGCATTTCTTACAGTATGTGTGCGAATCTTTGAACAGCGTTGGCCACCAATACCCAGCTAATAAAATCTTTCTTTCCGTCAGTTCACCAGCAAAATGCCCACCGCAAGGCTCGTCATGCAAAGCCCTCAACACTAGGTTTTCTTCTTCTTCCTCGAGACACCTCCGATAAATGCTCTCATGAACAAAATATCGATAGAGTTTCCCCTCAATGATGCTATGGTGCTTTGCCAATGCTAACAGTTTTTGCTTCTCTCTCTTGCTTGCTCCTGGCAGATATTTAGTAGTGCACAAGAAGTTCACCAAGTCGGCATACCAAGGTACTTTAGCATCAACCTGGAATAGATGTCCATCAGGAGCATCGTCGGGCACACCAGAGATTGGCTCCTCATTAACTATTCGAGATAAATGGTCGGCCAATATATGCGCTTTGCCTGGTCTGGTTACTACTGTGAACTGAAATTCTTGGAGGAGTAGCATCCACCTCATCAATCACCCTGATAGCTCGGGTTTATTAATGATATACTTGAGGGCTTCATGATCCACATAAAACGTGAAATGCTTTCCCATTAGGTAATGTCGATACTTGTTCACCGCAAAGATCATCGAGAGACATTCCTTTTCTGTAGTCGTTTAGTTCCTCTCAGTGCTATTCAAATTGCGACTTGCGTAATAAATAGGATGGTCCAACTTCTTTTCATCGGCTTGGCATAGTACTGCTCCAACCGCAGTATGAGAAGCGTCGGTATGCACATGGAATTCTTTCGTCCAGTCGGGTGCTACCAAAATCGGTGCATTTATCAATCTCTCTTTGATCGAGTCGAATGCAACTTGACACTCTCCAGTCCATTAATATTGTTGGTCCTTCCTCAAAAGATTCGTTAGTGGTGCCGCTATGGATGCAAAATTTAATATAAATCGGCGATAATAATTCGCATGGCCCAAGAATCCTTTGAGTTGCCGCAAGTTTTGCGGAGGTGGAAGTTGTCCGATCTTTTCCACTTTATCCTCGTCAACCGCAATCTGTCATGGACAAGGAAACCATCTAAACCTTAGATTCCATGTCAATTTCTATATCTCATGATTGGATTAGATTTTGGAGAAACTAATGCTTCCATTGCGTCCGGAACGTGCCAAAACCCCAAGATCGACTGTCTATTCACTGAATTCTGACATCGGGAGGTCTTGTTACAAGTTGATGACATCATGATGACATCATCAACTCGCAACCGCCATACAGAACCGCCTTTGAAACCTATATAAGGAGGGGTTGGCCACATTCATAATCAGTCTTGCCAATGCCAGTCTTGGGAGCTCAAGGAGTCGTGACCTCCAAGTAAGTACATTCAAGTTCCAGTTCAAGTTCTAGTCTTGTTTCTAGCTCTAGTCTTGTCTAGTCTTGTATTGTGGACATCCTTTCTTGTCCTATTGAAATCTCGTAGTACGAGATCCTTTCTAGTTATTTCTTGTATCCAGTTCATATCCCTGAGGGGATTTCTTGTAATCGAGATATCTTGTTTCCTACCTACGATCCCGGGTTGTGGGATCTCCTGTATCATCTCTAGTCGAGTTTTCCATACCTATTGGTCCCGGGCTGTGGGACATCTTGTATCGATCGTATATTCTTGTATCATTTTCCCTTCGTGGGTGTTCTTGTAATCAGAACTGTGTTTCCGAAATCTTGTCTTGTGTAGTCAGAGAGCACAATCTAGTGCTCCCCTGACATTTTGGCAAGACTATCTTCATCAAGACCAGGCACCATGGAGACTATTCGAGAAGAATTTTTTACTGCGCTTAAAGTCATTCAACAACAAGTCCAAGAGATACGAGAGAACCAACAAAGGATTCAACAACAGAGTATTCAAGATGTAATCACAGAACTTCAGAGGCAAATCCAAGAGCTACAGATCATTGTTAGTCAATCTTCTTCAAGTACCCCCATGACAAGTAACATGAAGAAAAGTCCAAAAGTAAGCATGCCTGAGAAATTTGATGGGACGAGATCAAAGTTTCGAGGATTTGTGCAACAAGTGAAGCTATTCATAAGAATGCAACCAGATAGGTACCCAGATGATGTTTCTCAAGTAGGACTCATAGGAACTCTATTATGTGGTCCTGCTCTTTCATGGTTTGCACCTATCCTTGAGAAGGACATGGATATTTTGCATGATTTCAAGGCCTTTATTCAAGAGTTCACATCCTCATTTGGAGATACCAATTGTTCACGTGTTGCCGAAACAAGGCTAAGGAAGCTACATCAAGGAAATAGGCCTGCATCTACCTATGCATCGGAATTCAGACAAATCATTTGTGACCTCACATGGCATGAGGATTATTTTATCAACCAATTTCGATGGGGCTTACGTGATGATGTTAAGGACCTCATGCTAACCATGCCCAAGGTAAATACTTTGAATGAATTCATGAATCAAGCAATTGAATGTGATAATAGGTTGTTCGAGAGAAAGCAAGAGAAGAAGACTTCTGTTAGAGATCGAGAATACAACTTTACTTCTATTCCACAACAACATATGCTCGAGGAAACACAACCAGAACCCATGCAATTGGATCACGTCATAGTCAGACGACTTACAAAAAAGGAAAGACAATATCGAAAGGATAATGGATTATGCTTTTATTGTGGAGAGCATGATCATATGGTATTCAAATGCCCTAAGAAAAAGAAACAAGTTGGGATAAGAACTTCCACAATCACCATCCCACATCAGAAGGACCATCATCAGAGTCAAAAGAATAATACACTTCATCATGAGAATCATACCCTTGATTCTGTACCTCGATATACAACAAACCCTTTCCAGTTTCATCATGGATATCCATCATCATCCTGTTCCAGTACCACATATCAAGAACTCTACAAAGACCAAGAGTTATGAAGATTCAAGTCCTAGAAGATCTCAAAGTCACATAACCGCTCCTCGTGGAACTCGTCGCTTGAGGGGGAGGTGATGTCATGGACAAGGAAACCATCTAAACCTTAGATTCCATGTCAATTTCTATATCTCATGATTGGATTAGATTTTGGAGAAACTAATGCTTCCATTGCGTCCGGAACGTGCCAAAACCCCAAGATCGACTGTCTATTCACTGAATTCTGACATCGGGAGGTCTTGTTACAAGTTGATGACATCATGATGACATCATCAACTCGCAACCGCCATACAGAACCGCCTTTGAAACCTATATAAGGAGGGGTTGGCCACATTCATAATCAGTCTTGCCAATGCCAGTCTTGGGAGCTCAAGGAGTCGTGACCTCCAAGTAAGTACATTCAAGTTCCAGTTCAAGTTCTAGTCTTGTTTCTAGCTCTAGTCTTGTCTAGTCTTGTATTGTGGACATCCTTTCTTGTCCTATTGAAATCTCGTAGTACGAGATCCTTTCTAGTTATTTCTTGTATCCAGTTCATATCCCTGAGGGGATTTCTTGTAATCGAGATATCTTGTTTCCTACCTACGATCCCGGGTTGTGGGATCTCCTGTATCATCTCTAGTCGAGTTTTCCATACCTATTGGTCCCGGGCTGTGGGACATCTTGTATCGATCGTATATTCTTGTATCATTTTCCCTTCGTGGGTGTTCTTGTAATCAGAACTGTGTTTCCGAAATCTTGTCTTGTGTAGTCAGAGAGCACAATCTAGTGCTCCCCTGACACAATCCCTTTTTCGGAAATAACATGTCCCAAAAGCAATCCTCTTCGTACTCCAAATGTATACTTTTCAGGATTTAATGCGATGCCTTTTTCGATGCTTCTTCTTAAAATAGCTTCGATCCTCTCCATCATGTTTTCATCGTTCCCTCTGATCGCAAAGTCATCGAGAAATATCTCCATCCAATCCTGCAAATAGTCTTGATATGCAGCTATCATTGCTCTCTGGAATGTGGCCGGTGCATTGCATAATCCAAATGGCATCACACGATATGCATAAGTACCCCATTCTGTGGTGAAAGTAGTTTTTGATTGATCCTCTTCATGGATTTGGATCTGGTTGTACCCACTGAAACCATCCAAAAATGAGTACAATTTATGGCCAGCCACTCTGTCCAAGATTTGATCACTGAACGGCAAGGGGAAATGATCCTTCTTTGTGCGCTCGTTCAACTTACGATAATCTATGCAAATACGGATTTTCTTATTTTTCTTCGGAACAACTACAATTGGTGATACCCATTCGCTGGATGCGATGGGATATATGAATCCTGCTTCCAATAATTTGGTCAATTCCAGCTTGATCAATTCCGAGCAGACTGGATTCGTTCGCCTGAGTCTTTGACATATTGGTCGGGTGCCTTCTTCCAAATCTATATAATGTTGGCAGATTCGGGGATCAATTCCTCTCAGATTATTGTATGACCATGCAAAGGCCTTGCTGAAATTTTTGAGTGCCAATTTAATGCAATCTCATACTCCATCTGGTAGCTCTGACCCCACGCTCAAGAAATTCTCTGGAAAAACTTCCTATTTTTCCACCTGAGTTTCTCGCGAATATTCTTTATTCCTTGATGACACTGTGATTGGAATGTGCTCTCCGATCACGCGTGCGATTGGCCAGTAAATCATTGTTTTGTTCTGTTTCGATTCAACCTAATTTCTTTAATGCAGCTTTTGCAATGGCTTCCGACACTTTAGTCTTACTCTTCGCTTCTTTTTCCGATTCTCGACTTCTCTTTAGAATCTCTGTTTCTAACATTCTAACTCTTTCTCTCAACTGTTGCACTTCCATTGTCGGAGCTAACTCCAGTTTAAGCTCTTCTTTTGAAGTTCCCTTCTCCAGGGATTGAGTAGCTTTATTTTCCTTTGCGTCTATACTCAACATGTAGCACTCAAATTCTCTTGTATGCGTCAACCATCCTAGCAACTCCTGATCGGAATCGTCGTTATAGAGCAATGGATTTTGATACTCTCCCATCTTCGTGTCTTGATTTTTAAAGAGCTTCAAGTTGAACCCGTCTTGAAGGAGATTCTTGTAGGTGTCCGTGTCCAAGGAAAACCTAGCTCGTGCAATCTCGTGCCTTGCTTTCTCCTTCTCTTTCTTTTCCATCTCATCGACTATTATTGTCTTCTTCTTGTTGCTCGAGGGTGGGGATACCTGCAACTGAATCCGATCATACTTTGGCCCTATTGAAATAAAACCTGTGCGCCAGTCATGCACACATTCGGCTTGCACCAGCCATGGCCGTCCAAGTAGGATCGAGAAGGTAGCCTCTGAGGTCCTTGGTCTTACTATCAGATAATCAACTTTAAACTCTAGACCGCCCACAACTGTGCTTACATTCTTCAAAAGACCCGCAGGCTTCACTTGTGTTTGATCCGCCATTCTCAAAGACATCTGCGTTTCTTCCATGTGGTTTAGGCCCAAAGCTTTCATCATGAACTCAGTCATCAGGTTGACTCCGGCTCCACTATCTAACTGAGCACCAGGGACTGCATATCCTTCAATCTCGACCGTCACAGCTGGAGCATTCGAGTCGATTTGCGTCGTAATACTTTGAATGATTCCATGGACATCTTTATCTTGTCTATTTTTATCTCGAGCTTTCCTCGGCTTCTTAATATATTCATTGTAGAATTGTTTCCTATAAACAGGTGAACATTTCAGCAATGTGCCAATGTCCAGCGTGACTTCTGTGTCCGCGAGCAACTTCACAATATCCACTTCCTCCAAACTTTGTCTTTCCTTCCTACACCTTGGAGTCGTTAATCTTTCGGGGAATGGTGCTATGCCTGGCACAAACTCCTTGGTCACTGGTGGAAGAATCTCAATCTCTTCCCCATCCTCAAGCTCTTGCTGCTCAGCAAATCCTCCAACTTGGTTTTCTACCTCTTCACGCTCAACGATCTTCTCTTGACTCCCTTCTTCACCTTCGCCTCCTTGATTCTTCTTCGAATACTCTTGAGTCCTTGTGACTATTGCCACAGTTGGATCTTTGTGTGGTCTCTTCGCCTCGTAAGCATCCACAAAGTGCATTGACGAGCTAGAGCCTTCTTGAGGGTTCGGTGTCTTGAACACTACTCCGATCGTAGGAACGTGCTCTTGAGCTCTTGATGTGGAATGCATCTGAGTATCAACATAGTTCGAGGACCCTATTGGTCCTTTTTCCTTGCCGGCGGAAGCTCTTCGTTTTGGACAATCCTCATCAAAGTGGCCCTAACCACTACAGTACCTACATAGTGGGGTGTAGTCAATTGGTTTCTTTTCGTTTGGACATTTAGATTGAGTATGGCCAAAGCCATGACATCTCCAACACTGGAGTGGACCATCTCTTCTTTGATCACGTTAGGCTCCTCTTGGATAGTCTCCTCCTTGACCCTGAGCACCATATCCATAAGTCGGTCTGTTTTCCCAACGAGATGTAGGTGGGACACTTTGAGCGGGCAATCCCGTGTAAGGTCTTTCTCTTGTATCTCCGGATTTCATGGTCCTCTCTTCATAGGCCCTCTTGTTGTAACATTGGTCCTCCGTGTGATTTGTTCTTCCACAAAAAGTACAACGCATCCTAGGTGGTGATCTATCTGTGAATACTCTCGAGACTGTAGGGCATTCTGAAGCCAAATGGCCGTAACCATGGCACTTTCCACACCATGTATTTGATCGAAACACTTGATTCGGGTTTGTCGTGACCTCTGGTTTTACTGTGTATGTCTCTTGAGTCATTGTGGCAGCTTTTATAGCTTGTGTGACCAACTCTAATATTCGTTCTTCGGTTAGCGCAGGCTTTACCTCGCCTGGCGTGCTAGTGGAAGCTACAAAAGCTGGGATCGTCAATGCGGGACTTCCTTGGGCAGTATCTTTCATCGGTATGTTTCCTGGGCCTCCCATAGGCTCGTATAAGAGCTCCATCTTCCTTTGTTGGCATAATTGTACTTCCTCCCAAAGCCTTGCTTGTTCCTTAGCATCCATTAAAGTTGCAGGTCTTGTCAGACTGATATGCTGCTGTGTCGTAGGATCTCTCAATCCCGAAATGAACCTTCGTTTCAATGTCTCATCGTTCGGGGTATTCACGCCCATCTTTCTTACCAACGTTTCCATTCTCTGAATGTAGTTATTGATGCTCTCATTGACTCCCTGTCGCAAATAATCCATTTGTTGGGCCAATCTATCTTGGAAGCCTTGTCGTCGAAACTTTGCCAAGAAGGCTTCCTTGATCATTTGATAAGTTCCACGCTCTTGTGGTGTCGAATTCCCATACCAATTGGCTGCCTCATCACGGAGAATAGCCGGAAAAATCCTCAACCTTTGATCCTGGTCAACTACGTCATTGGCCTCACAGATAACCTCAAACAACTGGATAAAACTATCCGGATCTTCGTTCCAAGTACCTGAGAACTTGGTGAAGTCCCCCAAGTGAACTGAAATCCGCTGAGCCATTTCGAGCAGAGGTGTGATGTCGATATCACTTCGATCCCAAAAATTTAATGCACGCGGCCTCAGGATCCCTCCTTCAAACTTTCGCACTTGATTCGCGACCCTCCTACGGGAGTACACGTTTCTGGCCGATTTCTTCGAACCAATCGAGGTCCACTCGCCTGGCGGTTCCCACCTTCTCCTTTCTCTTTCAAGGGCTCTTCTCTGAGCGCGTTCCTCTCTTTGAGTTTGTGTTGCTCCTGACGATGAGCTCCCCTCGCTCATGTACTAGATCTTGGGGTCCGCAAGCTCGGCCAACCTGTGGCGCTAGGCGAACCTATGGCACTCTCTTATAGAGACGTACCAAGCTATTCCCGGCAAACGCACCAAAATGATAGCCCTCTTTGTCCAAGGGAAAGTGCCGATGGATGCTTACTTTTTGTCGCCAAAATGCCTTGAGATCCAAAAATTACTCTCAAATGTATTCCTTAAAAAGGGAAATGGAAATGCTATGTGTATGTGAACGAGGATCCAAACTTACCGATTTCTTCTCGAGATCGCTCTCTTCGCTTCCACGTTTTTTTCTTACTCCCTTTTTGTTACACACTCTCCGATTCCACTTTAGTTCCTTGTTCTCCCACTTTCGCTTGCTCTCCCCACTTCTTCTTGCACAAATTTCCTGTCACTCACACACCTACCTCACACACACATGCATATACACACATGTTCACTCCAATTCACCCACACACACTCTTACACATATACCACTTTTGGCCCCTTTTTATCTCACGCACTTACACACAAAGTCTAGGTCACTCTCTTCCCTTCTTCACTTCCCACACATTCACTTCCCCTTTCCTTGTCTCTCTCTCTCCTCCACCCGCTTCTCTACTCTTTCCACACCTTCTCCCACCCTCACATATCCAAGCACAACCACACTTCTCCTTTTCACATTTCATTCCTCACATACTTGCACACGCACTCTCTCTTCCCGTTCTTACTTTCCCTTCCTAGCTCATTCACTTTAAACCCTCACCAAGTCATGTATCATTTTTTTTTTTTATTTTTTTTTTTTAAATTTAGTTTTTCTTCATGTTGAAATCCTGGAGCATACAAAATACGAATCTAAACTAGCAACATAATCCTGTTATTTCTGGAAAAATGATATGGACATAATGTGATGCGATCATGATAACAGTATAAGGAAAAAACAGAGAATACCGCTGCAAATTTGTATGTAATCATATGTCAAATCACCCTTATACTATAACCATGCCCTCAAGGAATGAACTGCCATCTAGAAATTTCAATTGTACAGAGGGCATCCATGCACTTCAAAATATCTCATCGATGTCATCACACAACACTAGACCTACATATGGAGTGATTACAAAGCATTAAGAGCTTGGAGGAGATACATTATTTCTACCTTCGTGATACAAACTTGATAATAAACAAGAAATGTTTTTAGAGGAAAAAAACAAACTTGAGTATCCCTTTGAATAAACAAATGAACCACTATCAATTTGAGCGTTTGAATTCATTTGACATGTTTGCAAGCTGTGCACGGGTAGCTACAATATATGTATGGCTATGAGAACAAAAGAATACTCAACTGAAATGCACGCTCTTTCTGCAGCTTGATAATAGAAAATATCATATGCATTACCGTGTATAATACGGGTCATGTCCAAGCATCTCTCAAGCATCTGGGCTACAGATTGGCATGGTTGAAACGCCGTCTGGGAAGAGGAAGAGGCTGACAGCCACCCAGAGCAAACTAGCACCAGTGAAGGAAGTTCGCATTTGTTCTCCAGCCCGAATTCAACAATAAAAGTAGTAGTGAGACTTGCACTCCGACCTTCTTGCAAAATGGTGTGTGTGTGCAAGAAAATCTCCTTCTCAAGCATCCCACTCAACCAGTCGGACAGCCACGGCCCTCCTTCTTGGCTCCTTTGCTGGTTGTAGTACTTATCATCGTCAGAGGGCCGCACGCGTGGAGGTTGTAGGAGATCCGAAGCTCATAATTTGCCGCTTCAATAGGACTTGCAATGCACAGGAAAGGATAGCTCTAGCCTTACCTACTCAAAGTTGGCTCAGTGATTGTTATCCGCCTCACCAGCTTCATCAGTTGCTTTCTGCTAATAAGGAGTTCACCAAGAAGATGTATGCATGTTTGCTTATGTGTGCAAAGCGAGGGAGTTCTGCTTGAGTTACCGCATCCATTATCTCCAAGGATATGGCGTCGGAACAAGTGCAATACTTAACCAACATCGCAATCAAGCTTTGATACCATGTGTCGGCATGGAGGCGCAGCAAGGTGAGCAGAGTAAGCCATGTGAGCAATGGCAGACAAGCTCGGAAGGAAGACCTTCAATCGATGGACGCCATGGAGAAGAGAAACGATAGAAAGATAAGGTTGAGAGAGAGAGAGAGAAAGTAGTTCTCTCTAAATGCGCACAGATAAAACTTGAAGGATGTGCCTTCCCCCCTCCCAAAATGACAGCCCACGCGCGCCCTCTGTCATCCAAGATATCCGTAATTATTCTTCCATGTGGAGACATCGAATCCTCAATCCTTCATAAGTGTACTCTTCTGTGCCCCAAAATGATGGTGGGACAGACTGTAGAGTAAGGGAAGAGGGCCCCAATAGCCAATGACGTAGAGCAGAACTTCTTCACTTGGATATGGCAACTCCAATGCCTGTGGACTCATCAACAAGCTTTGCCACAAGCTTCCAACAGATCTAACGGGTCAATTTCTCCATTTCTTCCCAGATTTCTACGTCCTCATCATCTGTCCAATACACCGGTGTAGCAGACCACACCAAATATCCCCCAGGCCTCATGTCTGTAGGAGAGCTCTACACTCCAAATACTTCTCCTCCATCATCAAATCCACTCTTCAAGCACCTGAAATCAAACAAATTCCCCTGCCAAATACAAACATATTAGTGCATAAAAACCAACCATTTTCGGAGCTAACAGTGCCCGATGATGCTCCTGATGGGCATCTATTCCAGGTTGATGCTAAAGTACCTTGGTATGCAGACTTGGTGAACTTCTTGTGCACTACTAAATATCCGCCAGGAGCAAGCAAGAGAGAGAAGCAAAAACTGTTAGCATTGGCGAAGCACCATAGCATCATTGGTGGACAGCTCTATCGATATTTTGTACATGAAAGCATTTATCGGAGGTGTCTCGAGGAAGAAGAAGAAACCCTAGTGTTGAGAGCATTACATGATGAACCCTGCGGTGGGCATTTTGCTGGTGAGCTGACGGCAAGAAAGATTTTATTGGCTGGGTATTGATGGCCAACGCTGTTCAAAGACTCTCACACATACTGTAAGAAATGCGACAAATGCCAACGAATGGGCAAACCCACATTAGCACATGAAGTGGGGAATTGATTTTGTGGGACCTATTGATCCTCCCTCACGACGAAGATCCAATAGGTATATCTTGGTCTGTACTGACTATGTTACCAAGTGGGTAGAAGCCAAAGCTCTGAAGACTGACCGAGCCGTTGATGTTGCTAAATTTTTGTACGAACAAATCATCACCCGATTCGGATGCCCGTTGGAAATAGTAAGTGATAGAGGAACCCATTTTGTCAACGAACTGATCGAAGAATTAATGGAATTATATAAGATCAAACATAGAAAAAGCACTCCATATTACCCGAGGGCAAATGGACAAGTGGAGGTCACCAACAAGGTGCTGGAACAGATTCTGACAAAGACAGTAGTTGTGCATAGGAGAGACTGGGATGAGAGACTTTTGGAAGCCTTGTGGGCATATCGAACATCCTACCGAGTGACGACCAAGAGCACTCCGTTCTCCCTAGTATACGGCGAGGAAGCCATCTTTCCCATCGAAAAAGAAGTTCCAACATTAAGAGTTGCCATCGAGGCTAGGCTGGGAGAGGAAGAGTCATTAAAGGAGAGGTACATACAACTGGTCAAGCTAGAAGAAAAGAGACTCATTGCACAGCAAAGTCTGGAAGCTATTCAGAGAAGACGTAAGGAGAGGCATGACAAGAATCTCAAGACCTATGAGATTCAAGAAGGGGATTTGGTGCTAGTTTATGATAGTAAATATTATAAATTCCCGGGGAAGTTACAGACAAGATGGGCAGGACCGTTTAAGGTGGTTGAACTCAACTCCAATGGTTCCATGCAAATTCAAGATTTAGGAGAAGAATGTGCTCCCGTGAAGGTTAACGCGCTTAGAGTTAAACCATATTTCAAGTGATATTAGGACGGGAGAAGCCAGACGAGATCCAAACGGAGGGACGTAGTAGACTCCTTGTACATAGACGTATAGTTATAGATAGATATATATATGCGTATATGTTAGTTATAATTTTTGTTGTCATAAATATTATCCTGTGCTAGCTCAAGAATTTTGGACTTCTAATATTTTTTTTTTGTTATGCAGAGACTGTTAGGAGCTAAGTAACAAAATGGAAGATCAAATAACCCAACTCTACTTGTACGAGCTAAGGATATATTTCTCGGACCAAACATTCGCCCGCATGGACATAGATGTCGACGATTTGGAGACGGAATATGATGTAGAGGAAGCGCATTGGCTGGTATGCTTTATAAACCAGGGTTTGGGTGTTGCATTTTACATTGAGTGTTTTGAGGAATACCTGGCTCGACATGGAGGATGGGCGGGAGATCGATATTACTATTTCGATCCTTCTAGGGAAATGCCTAACGAGGAAAACGATATCACTTGGGCTTGGGCAGATGTGCTAACGATAGGAAGTGATGACGGAGCTCCTGAAGTTGAGCCTGACTCGCCCTAGGGAAGTTGTCCGGATACGAGTACGATGTGAGACTACATGAGACATCCCAGAGACTCACATTCTAGGACACCTAAGGATAGGTGCAGGAGGGACTAAGGCATAGCTGGTTGTAGTTACCTAATGAAAAGTCAAATCGATGAATACATATGTAGTGTCTGTAATTGAGAGAATGAAGTGAAGAGGTGGTTGATCTGTCAAAGGCTAGAGTGTATATGTTTGCATGCATGTGTTGGAAAAGTGGGAAAGTCCCTTTCTTCCTCTCCCTAATTCTCAGGACTTGGGTGAACTAATTAACTCTGTAAAAACGAAGAAAAAAAAAGAAAAAAAAAAAAAAAAATTTTGTTGTTGTGATCGTACCAATGCGCTATGGTGGGCTAGTAGGTGGGTGGATTTATCCTAGCCGGGTGGTTAGGACCACGAGCCGAAGCTAGTTTCGCCATAGGCTTGGGAGGTATATGTTTGTGTCTTAGCTACGCGCCATAACGGGTTGGTAGGTAGGTGGAGCCATTGTGGCCGGGCGGTCACAACCATGAGCCGCATCCAGCTTCGTTATGGGCTAGCTGATATATGTTATGTGTTATCATTGTGTGTTTGTGTGTTGTGCGCTACATTGCATTGGTAGATGGGTGGAATCAACCTGATCGGATGGTGAGGTCCACGAATCGCATCCAGTGTCAATGCAAGCAAACGTGTGAATATAAATAAAATTTACCTATGAAATTATTCCCCACTCTTGAGGGAGAGAGAGAGAGGAGAGGGCGATGATCGCCTAGAAGGGAACGTTATTTGCTTGTGTGATTTGTATGTGACGGCTTTTGACAGATCAGCTCACCTTGAATCAACATTTTTGAAGGCACGGAGACTGTATATGTACTTATGGATTAGACCTTAGCGAGGTAATGCAACGGTCTTGCTTTATAACTTGTGTGCTTTATCCGAGGGTTTTCCAGTGTGTGGGGAACTCTCGGGTTTTTATATCGGTCTCGACTTGTACTCGAATCTTGATGACTTTTGTAGGACGACGATGGGGATTCTTAAGGAGTGTCTGGTCATAGAAGTATGTGTAAATAGCCAATAGTAGGTCAATAATGGGGTATGCATTTTGGGGTATGTTGCATCTCCTATTGGATTCATTTGAAGTGGTTGTTGTTTATTTCAGTATTTCCGTTTCTATTTTTCGCAATGACAGTGCATGTGTTATTTTGGTTTAGACCATTTTTCATAATGGAATGTATGAGCAAATTGATGCATGGTTGAAATGGAATTGCATATATGTGCATGCTCTTGGATCATTTTGGAAGTGACTGACCTGTATGCATTCATAAGTGATTTATTTTAGTACTAATAGCTTCAATGAGTGCAGGTCCACTTGGAATGATGGCTCGGTGAAAAGGTATGCGAACCAATTGTAAATTGACATGTTCATGGTAGTTTGGATTTTATTGCAGCAGGAATGGCTCGTCGAGGACGACTTCGCAAATAAGAAGAGGGGAGTATGTTAGCTCACAAAATGGTTGGTTTTAATGCACTAATGTGGTTCTATTTGGCAGGGAAATGCGTTTGATTTCAGGTACTTGAAGAGTGGATTTGATGATGGATGAGAAGTATTTGGAGTGTGTAGAGCCCCTCCTACCGACATGAGGCCTGGGGGATATTTGGTGTGGTCTGCTACACTGGTGTATTGGACAGATGATGAGGACGGAGAAATCTGGAAAGGAATGGAGAAATTGACCCGTTCGATCTGTTGGAAGCTTATGGCAAAGTTTGTTGATGAGTCCATAGGCATTGATGGACCACGGCTAATTTTCATGCAATCTCAACGGGGGAGAGTTTTGTATTTGAAATGTTAGTCGGTCATTTCAAATCAAAAGGTCACGAAAGACAATACATAGAGAAAGGGAAAGTACGTATGAAAGATCGGGGGGGAGTTTTTTTCAGAACCCTCTATCTCTTCCCACTTCACCTTATCAAAAATGAGAGGTGGCGATGATTTGGGGGGGGGGGATCGTGGTTCGTGTGTCTTTTTCTTCATGTTTGGAGAAGGTAATAAAGAAGGAGCTGCTGATAGCGGAGGGGGTGTCACTCTGACAATTTACGGGGAGCAGCAGGTGCTGGGGAGTTCATCTGAAGAAGGGCGCATCTCAGTCAAGAGATGCTCTCGGTTTGAAGGACACGAGTTCAATCCCATGGGAATTCTATCATGTGGCTGGACTGGGCAGAAAAAGCACAAAGAGGATGTGTGATGACCCATTCGCAGGATTACTAGGAATGGAAGAGGGATATATGCGCATCAACAAGCTTCTCAGGGAAGCTCGTAGGCAGATTTATATTGGAAGAAGATCTTCGTTAAATTCGCTTCCTGTATGAAGAGAATGAGTTGATAGGAGGAGACCGAACATCAATGTTACCTCCGAGAAATTCACACAAATAAAAAGCGTTTTGGAAAGGGTGGAGCAGTTCAAGTGTTGTGGGATGACAAAATAGCTGCGAAGAAATCCTGAAGTGCAGAAATCATGCAACTGCCTTTATCAATTATCAGTGGGGAGAAGAACTAGTCTCGGCTTGTTAGAGGAGGAGAATGATAGGAATTGATGGAAGAAGAGAAATGTTTGTGCATTGACGAAGCTGGAGATTTTAAGTGCCGAAATCTTTGTGGATAGTGCTCATACACTTGTGCAAACAAAGTTCGTGAAAGAGGCTACGCTGCACAAATTTATTTAAGAGGATACTTTTGCAGACTTTTCATCAAACGTGGGTTGCAGCTGATTATGAGGAGCAAAGAGTACATCTTTGAAGCACATGCAAAATGGGAGGTAACACTTCTTGAATTCTGTTAAAATTTGATATGCTTTGTAATAGATCTTTATTTCAGAAGAAAGATAATTAACGTCCTTTTCCAACGATAGTAGTTGAAGCGCTCTTCAGTTTCCTACTGAACTATTCTGAAACAACTCAGATGTGGCTGATATGTATATAAGCAAACTAGAAAAATGCATTTAGTTACTTGCAGAAACTTGTTAATGCTTCTGTAGGTTTTGCATACTTTAACAAAATCTTTTAACGTATATGAATAATAAGCTATATGGTTTAAATTAGTTTGAATGTATATAGTTGTTTTAATGCTAAAGCAAAATTATACGGCTAGGCGCATCATATTGAGAGAGAGAGAGAATATTATCTACAGAAGGCCAAAATGATCTGTGAAACCAAAAGTTACATATAACTATATCTGATATAATGTCTGTGTACTGGAGAGAGAGAGAGAGAGATAAACGAGGGAAAGATCGTGTGATTTAATGCTTGTTAAATTTTAGCCTAAAGATAATTGATTGATGATGAAGGTATAAGGAAATGATGAGTGAAATCTGTGAAAGGTGCAGCTCACGATGCAACTTAGGCACTTAAGATCTATTGAAATGTAATTGTGAAACTTTAAAGGGAATGATTAAGTGCTACAGGGATCAACGTTTACACACTACTTTTCAGATTTGGTTTTGTGTTGTGTGATTTATGTTGTCGAAGCTTGTTAGCATTTGACAATATTATGTTCTAATGCCAATGATTTCATCCTCTCCCCTAAGAGACCGATTTGCGTTATGTGCATAGAAAGAGAGAGAGTGAGCAAAACTGCTCCTCCTGTGTTGCCCCATCAATCCATGAAAATGTGTGTGACCATGGTTCCACATTGAGAGACTTGCAAACTGATGTTGAATTATTCCCTGCAGCAAATGATTTCACTTCCAAAGTTATCATTGGGTTTTACTGAACGTTAAGTCCTTGACAGTCTCAATCATTTAAGGCTTCTATGTTGTATTTCGGAGTTTCCTTAAACGTGGACATCTGAGGGATGCTGTAAAATTTTATAAATGAAATCTCATATGGTAATACCTTTCTGAGACTGATATTCAAACATAATCCTTGGAAAGGGCTAAATTTGCAAGCGATCTGAGATCTTTTGACTGTGATTTCTTATGCTACCATACTGATCCTTACGCTAATCTCAGAAATAGTTGGGCTCCAATACATCCTTTGTTTATTATGAAGAAATTTAAGAATATATGATGTTCAAAGTAGGGAAATTACCAGTGACCCCATAATGTTGTAATATTCCTTTGCAAGATTTAAGACCCGTAAAAGTTTGTGGTGGAAAATACTTAATCAATAAATTTCTTGTCATGTTTCCTATGTGATCTTTATAAATAAGAGTACCAACGCTTGGTGTAGCAATAGCGCTTCATCTATTGTCAAAGATCTTAATGATCTAGATGACATATTCACTCCTTGACTTGTTTTTGAACGATCTCAATGATCTTTCGTGAGTGTTGAATAATATAGTGCACATCGGTTCCCTCAGCAAATCTTTTGCCTTGACTTCCAATGAATGTTCATTCATATTTGAATGTTTCATGATGTTCTTCCTCCAAATTCACGATGAACAAGTGATGCAAGGAAGGATTCGTAAGTTATTTTCCATCATCCCACATCGTTACTCTCCTTTCCACGAACCCTCTTCCATCCAAGAAAAGTATTAAAAGTCTAAGGATAAATTGAGGTGATAGTTAAACTAGGTAACTATGTTCATATCTACACCTTGAGCTTAATTGAAGGTCTAACTTCCTTGGCACTCTGTGTGCACCCCTAAGCACGCAAGAACCCGACCACATGGTGAACCCGACGTGAAAGGAGGGGGTTGAGTGAAGAAAGGGAGGTTACAGGAAGTGACCACTGGAGGTGGATATCCAATTGCGCATGCGTTTTCTCGTCTCCTCCATCAAAACTTTGGGGTGAAATTGTGGACTTAGGGGAAACCAAACTTGACCTAGTATCAACAGAGTTGGGTAGAACATCATTGTCTATAGGCACTTTCCCTTGGAGCAAGAGAGAGAACATTTTGGTGCGTTTGCCGGGAAGCATTTGAACTAGTACATATACAAAGGAAGGACTCCTCGAGGGATAATTATGGGCTCCAGGTAATCCAATTGGACCGATTCCGAGGGATTTGAACAAAATAAAGTCTCGTATAATCACTTTTTCCTTGGGCGTTAGAACTAAACAGTACAACACACATGATAGCTAAAAATTTCAGAATGATAGTACAAACTCTCCCATTACCTTGAAGGTACTCGAAAAATAGCTTTTTTGCAACGTCACTCTCAGATAGATAGTATCCATAAGCATATGTCCATTTCAGAACCCGGCGACATTCAACAACCTGAATGAGATATCAAAAACCCCTTAAACCCTCAACTCCCAGACACACACACAAAAAAAGAGAACATCAGCTAATTTCAAGCACATAAATACCTGAAGCCAGGCTTCTATAATAAATTTTAACTGGGATATAGGCAGAGAGTGCCTATCACTCAGCATTTCCAGCTGAAGTCAAAACATAAACGATCAACAGGATATCACTACATATTTCTTAATCAAAGTCTCTAACTATACCTGCGTCGTTTGCACTTGCCTAAGATCTGAAAAAGCCTTTGCCTTAGATTGCTCATTTGAGGCCCATCGTTCATAATAATGTGTGTACCTCTCCAAAGAGGCTTTTGCCATTTCTCTTCTTCTTTCATTTTCATCATGCTAAATTGAACAAGAAACATGTTGCAGAGCAAATGGATCAGAATCATGTCAAATATTGCGACACTAAACTGACCTTGCCCTGTTTTTTCTCGGTTTCATATCGGTTGCATGCATAGAAGCCACCAGTGCTTTCACCATGTTCAGACCAAGCACGTAGACAGAGCCTGCAAAGTAAGAGCATTCGAAAAAACAAAAAAGAAAAAGAAGTTGCTCTGTAAAAGTATTCCAAAGTAATGGTTTGGAGGAAAAAGTCATAGAATGCTCAAGGAGACAAGTTACCAACAAAATTCGAATTTGCATGGTGGTGTGCAGGTTATATGCATGCAACCAAAATTCTTTTCAATTGGGCGTTTGCATTTCGGACAAGGTTTAGAATTTGCAAGGATCATGTTGTTAAAATACAAAGACACACATGAAATAGTTGTATTCCACCTGGAATATCGATCATCTGGAGAAAGAGAAGATGAGCTAGCTGTCCTCACCAGTTCATATTTTCTGATTCAGCAGAATTCTTCAGTACCCATTTAGCAACAGTTGTGCACTGTACAGGTCGGTGGGCCTCCTCCAAACACTAAACACATCATCACTTCAAAATCCCACGTCGCCTTCAACAAAAAGAGAAGCCACACATACATACATTCCAGCAAAATATATGCCCGCAGTAACAAGTCACATCATGTATGTCACCACCAGGTGTGTATTCTATAGCAAACTCACAACCAGGTGCTGGACACCATTTTGCCTGGAAAGAGAGAACATTTAGCGAACTAAAAAGGACCCAAATTGTTGGAAGATTCCATACTGAAACTTTGTCAACTAGTCACATACCCTTCTATTAGCATCAATATAAGATCTGATTATGTAGTGCCTATACTTGCTCTTATCCTCTTCTGAAACCAAAGATGAAATCAATTCCTCACTCACTGCAGCATTGCACTCAGGATTGGGGCAATGCAAAGAGAGGCAGCCTGGACCATCGCTTATGGATGTATGCGCATACCCTTGAACACAATTATAAAGCAGCACATTCGAATTGTTACCTCAATTGACATAATCTTAGGCTCAAGTTACTATGTAATTATGATGTTCGTGCCTCCATACTTCTAACTTACCAGCCCAGCAAGTCGAGCAAAAATAATGTTCACAACAACATGTTCGCATCCTTTCTATTGGGTGATATTCGAAACATATGCCACACTTCATCTGCCACTGCCATAAGAGCCAAAAACAAGTCTCACAGTAGGAAAGGAAAATGACCAATATTAAAGCATCACCTGCACCCTAACTGACCTCTTTCATGTCTTCCTGCAGTGACAGTGACTGTTTCATTGGTCTTTCTAGAAGGCCAACACGATCACGGACTCCCGCCTCATCAGAAAACCAATCATCATTGACACGGCTAACACACCTTCAAAAAAGAGAAAACATTTCAAGTAGAAAAATCAACAAAATTGCATCAGGAAGGTTTAGTTGACTCACCATTCACAATTTCGAAGTAGTATGCCAGCATGTGCTTTTGAGATTGAAAGCACCGATGTCACACTTTCAATTGCTGCCTGCTGTCTCTCTTCGATTGCCTTCTCAGTCAACACTGTAAACGGTAACTGGATAGATCAAAAAGAAGGTCAAAATCTAGAGGCCGATCAGATTTAGTCAGTTACAAGGACTTGCATTGAAATAACGCATTCTATGACATATATACTTATAAGGTCAGAAGTGGGTAATCTTACGGACAACTACTTAACATTAGTTTGCTAGAAAAACAAGACACTTATGACCTATTTTTAGATTTTTTTGTTTTTTTTCGAATTTTCATACACCTATATGGAGAATTCACCAGAAAAT
Source organism: Ceratopteris richardii (assembly GCA_020310875.1). NCBI lineage: Eukaryota > Viridiplantae > Streptophyta > Polypodiopsida > Polypodiales > Pteridaceae > Ceratopteris > Ceratopteris richardii. The sequence continues at coordinate 178,573,435 of CM035418.1, forward strand.
AAATAAATAAATTGCCATATAAATCCACATGCATTTAGAATGCAATATAAGAGTATATGAAAATACAGACTTATACAAGTGCCAAATGGTGTTGAATCGAGCACATTGCAAACGCAATGCAATGTTCATAACACAATGTCACAATGCAGCTGCATTTACAACATGTGCTGTAACCATTGTGTCACATTCCTAATGTGCTGCTTTGATGGCACCCTAAGGTAAGCACTTATGTGATTCATTTCAACCCATACAAAGTATGGAGCCCAGAGATAAAGAGGGAGAGAATGCTCACAGAGAGAGAGAGAGAGCGAGATTTTAACCCTTGGCCCCTTGCCCTTGAGGCTTGAGCTGTCTTGAAGGGAGGCAGTAATGCCTAAAGACCAGTCACCAAATGAAATTGTAGGCAATCACTACACACCAAGGTAAGTTTGTGCTGTTCAAGCAAAAATGCAACCAGACTTGACAAAGAAGTATGCAAACCACTTCAGCATAAAAGCTTTAAGATGGTGTACACTGTAGATTCACATGAACAGGAAGAGAGTGGGCTGCCAAAATTTGTAGGAATAGTATAATCTAGAGAGAAGAAGAGTTCGCATAATATCTTCTAATAGGCTACTCGTGAAGTTATGAAGGCCCATAAACATGAACAATGGTGTTTATAGTGTTATTCATATTTAAAGCATGCTTTTTCAGGTTTTAAAAAATAGAAAATAGGGTTCAAACACAAAACTAACTCTCATAAAAAATTTTCAAAGAAAAACTCACTCTCTCAGAAAAAAAATTATAAAAATACCATAAAAAAGTTTCGAACTCAACTTTTACTTGCCAAAATTTGTTGAGGCTTACAGATGCATGAATTTGACCATGCTATAATGTAATAAGACTTACAATTTATTAAGAAAAAAAATATGAGAGCAAAAAGAATTGTCTCCTCCAGAAATAATGCATTAATATAAAATACCATTCAGAGCTTCATTTGATTTATATTGCTTCAACAGCTTAGTAGAAGGTGAAGTAAAAAATGGACACATGATCAATCTTGTTATGAAGAAAGTAAAGTGGTGGACACCAACACCTATGGCATGTGCGCAAATAAATGTGCACATACGCATTCTTTTTTTCTTGGAAATATGTTCACCTTTGTTGATTACGTACAGCGAACTGTGTCCCCCAGTAACACAATATAGAGGTTGGAAAGCAGCCTAAAAATGGTGGAGATAAGGTTAAATGAGAGCTGCTCTGCAATCAGTCAACCAACTATAAGCAGCCATGATGAAGCTGTCTCTATGAAGATGAGCTGAACTGGCAAGTGAAAGCATATACCTTTTATCAAAAATGATCATGCATACACATACGTGCACACACACACACACACACACACACATACACATACATACTCTTTCCTTTTAAGGGGGGAGGGGGTGAAAACATGCTACTTGTATTATGTTGGTACAAGTGTACAGCAAATTGCAATATATGTACCCGAAGAACCGTCCAGCAGTCTAAAAAATGTAGTGTATAAGCATCTTTAAAGTAACTCTGTTCTCTTCTGGGAGAATGTGAGCATCTGAAAGAAGACAATTCCTAAGGAAGCGGAAATGACATGAGCATCTGCTGCTTTTTGAAAACCAGAGCATTTTTAGAGTGCCAGATAAACCACAAGATCCAAAAGTGGAGATGATCAAGAAGCCAGACACAGTGTGTGTTTCTATACAACCCAAAACAAGCCAACATGGATTGATTGGAGATGTCAAAGAAGCAATGTGCAGTGTAATGCTCTCACAACAGTGTTCATGTATCTGCAGTCCCAACAAGCATGGCAGATAGATTGTCTCTGGTCACCATATCATGGACATGGGAAATGCAACGAGGAGGCAGAGTGACACTGCAAGAAATTCCCAGTGTAAACTCCCCAAAGGAAAACACGATAGTGAAGAGGCCATTGTTTACACCACACATCAGTACATCATCGCAGCCACCAAATACACAACTTAATACTTATCAGAGCCCTACTGGTTATTACATGTAGAAGCAAAGCCAAAGGATTTATTGAAAAGCAGCACAGGATTTATTGAATGGCAGCCAGGGTTATCAAAATTAGTGAGATTCAGGATGTATAATTTTACGGCCAGAAACCATAAAGTTTGTGCACAAAAGGGAAGAAAAACCGTTGCCCATTGTTATGAAAACATTGTCTTAGAGAAATGACACCTTTTTTGTGGAAACCGCATGCAGCAGATCCTATCGAATGTGCAAGTCAAGGTGTACATAAGAGAGACCACATGGGAGACTCAAGAGGCGTCAACTCACCAACACTCCTAGTCTTGCAAGCTGTCATGCCATTGGAGATGTGGAAGCAAGCATTTCCAGGACAACTAATAAGGTAGTTGTACGAGAGTAAAGCTTCAAAGGAGCATGTGAGAAAAGCTTAGATCACAAGTCTGTAAGAGACTTGTGTTATGGGCAACCTTCCACTAAGGGACCTCATCTGCAGGTTAAATATAACCAAAATCACATGGTCAAACCTTGGCCAAAGACTGGTCAAACATTGGCAGATGTGGAAAATATTCCAAATAAAAAGTACAACATTGTGCATACATGTGTCATGAGATCAATAATGCCAAGGCCATCTTTATTATGTGGTTATGTGACCATATACCATGGACAACCAACTTGTGAACACGTTGATTGCTTTGGCAAGAGGAAGGATTTCCAGCATGCAATCAACAACCTCAAGGATGAGTGCCTCCAGTCAACCAACACCATTTAATACATATAATACGGCTGTAGCATGATATGCAAGATCCTCACACGAAAATAAAGGATCCATTGAGATGCTCTTGATGAAGAATTTTTTGAAGCCTTTACATATTCATAGCCATCCCAAGCAAACATCTCGAAATTATTGCAGTAAATATCAATGGGCCTCAATTTAGTGTTGTTGACCCTCATGAAAGAGGCCACAGAGAGCTACGTGATGGTGTGCTCGGTTGCTCCAAACACCAAGCGAGTGGACTGCTGCGTGAGGAGAGATAAAGTAGGAGAAACTTGCACAGAAATTTGGAGAAGAAGATGGAGAAGTTGAAGTTGAGGAAGTCCCATTCAAGTTATGAGAGTTTTGGGACCAAGTTTTATTGATAAGTGACTTGTAAGTCATTTGGACATGTTAAAACACGGCCGATGACCAAAAATGTAAATGTCTACAACCTCAATTTGGGATCCAAAAAATATAACAAAAATATGTCTAGAAAGCTCTCAAAGAGACCTATCATTTGGAACGGTCAAAATATACAAAAGGTGAATCATTTGGGCTTTTATCCCCAACATCCTCCCACTTAAAGGACCAACGAGGCTCCTTTAAGATAAGCAACTCAAAGTGATCAGACCATCCTCTAACACCTCTCTGATGAAGTGGTATCTCGCATTAATATACTTTGTGCGAGCATGGAACATAGCATTCTTTGCCAAACATATGGCACTCTGGCTACCGCATCCAAAAATAGGTGTCTTTTTAGGCATCCCAAACTCACTGCAGAAGTTGGCTAACTAAATGGCTTCCTGGGAAGCCTCTGTGGCTGAAATATATTCAGTCTTTGTGGTAGATAGTGCAACTATCCTCTGAAGCCTAGAGCACCATGAAATAGCACCATCTACAAGGGTGTATACATAGTCACTTGTGCACTCGCAAGTGTCTACATCATCTGTCATGTCTAATCACAAAATCCTTTCAACTCCAATGGATCCTTTCCATAACATAGGCATTTACCTTTGGTCTCTTTCAAATATCTCAAGATAGATTTGATTGCCTCCCAATGAGCTTTCCCAAGATTAGTCATAAACCTTCTAGCTCCCACTGCATGAGCAATGTCTGCCAAGTGGTAACCATGGCATACATAAGTGAACCACAAGTTGATGCATATGGAACACTCTTCATGTAGTTCGCTGCATCATCATCTTTGGGACAGTCATCCTTGGAAAGTTTAACATGTGGCTGCAATTGCACTCCGAGGGGCTTAGCATCAGCCACATTAAATCTGCCCAGTACTTTTTCAATGTATTTTTCTTGGGACGAATGCAAACTACGCTGCTGCCTATTCCTTTTTATTCACACACCAAGTATATGCTCAGCTTCCCCAAGGTCTTTCATTGAGAAAGCAGAGTTCAGCTGCTGTTTTGGAGCATTTAGAGTGGTCTTTTTCTTTGCAGCCAGCAGCATATCGTCTACATACAGCACTAGAATAATCGGGCTGCCATCTTCATCCTTTTTAGTGTACAAACAATGGTCTGCAAAGCTTCTTTTGAACCCATGTTTGAGCATAAATGCATCAAGCTTCTTATACCATTGCCTTGGGGCTTGTTTCAGCCCATATAAACTCCTTTTTAGCTTGCATATCAAATGCTCTTTTCCAGGAATGGCATATCCTTCGGGCTGTTTCATGTACAGCTCTTCATTCAAATCACCATGCAAAAAGGCTGTTTTAACATCCATTTGGAATAACACCAAATCCAACGCAGCTATGAGAGCAAATAACACACATAATGTGGTCATTTTAACAGCTGGAGAGAACACTTCTTGGAAATCAATGCCCTCTTTTTGGCCATGGCCCATATCCCTTAACAACCAGCCTTGCCTTATCCTTGGTTTTGCCATGCCCAATCTTGATTTTGTATTCCCACTTGTTAGCAATGGCCTTCCTACCTTTGGGCAACTCAACCAAGTGCCAAGTATCGTTTGCATGCAAGGCCTTTTATCTCTTCTTGCATGGCTAACTCTCACTTCTTCTTGTGCTCACATAGCTTTGCCTCTTTATAAGTCTCTTACTTCGCATCAGTAGACTTTTAAATTTTGGATATGCTATATCTAAAACTTTTTATATTGTATATATAATCTCAATATCTTCGTTCGCTATTTTCTTTGAACCAAAACTTTTCTGTTAAAACTGTTCTCTTATGTGTTTTTGTTGTCTATATGGCATAGCAATATGACATCTAATTTTAAGGAACAGTGTATATGGAAAATTATTGTCTTCATTAAATTTGATAGGAGGGAATTCAATGGGCTAAATGCAACATCATATTTTAGATACTTTGACCAATTAGTAGGCCAATATGGGTTGTCTACAGCTAGCAAAAAAGATACATTCATGAGGATCTCAAATGACTTTACACGTGAGAGAATCAGACTTAGAGTGGTTGATAACCTTTCATGGGAGGAGTTTAAGAAGCAACTCTACGTTGAGTTCTCTTATGAGGACTATCATAAGAATAATAGAGCTTCATTTTTACGATGGATTTAGTTTTCTAAAATGGACATGCACATCATACAATGCTTGACCGAATTCGAAGTGAAATATAATCAACTACCTCAAGCAGATAGGAGAGCCGTTGAGCCAAATAAATTGCAAATATTTCTAGATATGCTAAATGGGTTCCAATGAAAAGAGTTAGAGCCTAGATTAGAAGATGCAAATATTGCTAATGGCCTAACCAATGGTTGGGATATAGTTAGGGCTGAGGTTCATCGCCTAGCATAGCAACAGGAAAAGACACTTCAATCAAACAAATCGTTTAAATGCTAGGGATGGATCACCTAAACATGAGGCTCCTAAATATGAAGTTGAACATCCAATACAAACTAGAGAAGATCCAAAGATTGCTCAACTTGAATCCAAAATTGATTCTCTTGCTAAACACATGAAAACATTAGTGACTAAGATAGTGCATTGAAAAATGTTCAAGAAATCAAACCCAAGAGCAAGTTAGGAAAATATTTAGTCAGCCTAAGAGATGCATATGATGCGATTGATTTGATCACCCATATTGGACTTGTGCATCCTTTCGTGAAGCAAAAGAGAGGAACTTAGTCATTGAGATTGATGGGCAGCTTTGTGACTATGCCACAAAGCAACCTTTGGAAAGAAACTTGGTGGCTTAAAGAAGTTTTATGAAGGGATTCTACCAGTCAAACATCATACTCTTTCAAGTTAGATGCTGAAGATAATAAAGATAACTTTTGGACATATGTTTATGATGCTTCTTGTAAGGAGAAATCGAGTCGACAAACACTTCAAGGATGCAGCTCTAATATATGTGCAAAAACACGTTGGAATGAATCAGTTGATCTTCTTTCAGTTTATGCACATGAGGTGAATGTGGAAGAGAAACCTAAACGAGAAGAGGATAAAGAGGATCAAGATACAAGAATGACTAGGTCTAGGAAGGAGACTCAAGAGCATGTGTAAAGGAAATTCTTGTTCTTCAGTGCTCGAGGTGGGTTCTTTTTCTGAGTGCAGTATGCACTATGTGCTGCTTTGCACAATCTCCAAAAGACCACAAAACCACAAACTCCACAAAACCACAAACTGAACAAAAGAAGATCAAAACACAGAGTCATAGAAGCACCACTTCGTTAACATAAGCATGAAAGTATACAAGATAGGCGGCAAACTCACAATAGAAGGAGCAAAGGACAAGTCCTAGTGTGACAAACTCACAACCTCACTCTAGGACTCTCAACTCAACTCCCTCAAGATACTCGTGAAGTACACTAGTCTCTACTACGCACTCAGCCTTATAGACTTACTCTGCTTGTCCACAATGACAAGACCGGAGCCTCTTGTCTAACTCGTGACTGAGCTACTGAGATTGAGAATAGTCGCACACTTCTTCCAATATCCCCTATCTCTCTGATCTTAGCTCTCTCAAAGTCCTTGTATCTCCTCTCTCCCCTTGTCTCATGGAGTCTCTTTCCTTTGTATAAGCTTCTCTCGAGCGGTTACTCCACCACTCCTTTACTCTCACTTTTCTCTTACTCTGCCAAGTCCGGTATTATGCAAGTATGGTATTTTGCAGGTTCTGTCAGATCCGGTATTCTGGCCTCCACTCTTTTTCTCTGTTCTCTTTGTCTGCACTCTCTTTTCTGCCTGCTCCGCTGCTTCTAGTGGGTTCCTTCTCTTTAGTTTGCCTTAAAGAGACGAATCTGAGAAATTAGTCTCTTTTGAAAAAATTAGTCTTTGGACTAATTTTGCTTCGGACGAATTCTTACAGAGAACAATTTGTGGAATTGGTCCTCAAAGGCTAATTTTATGAAATTAGCCTTCTCTGAAATCAGTCTTCTGCGGCTAGTGCCTTCCTGCAATTACACTTAAGATTTAGCCATACCAAAAAAAAAAATGTAGGGCCCCAATTTGAGTTATACAACAAGTTTTGCCGAACGAGCAAACTCAAGAATCTAAAGAAAGCCTACGAAAAGAAAGAGGTAAGCAAGCCAAGAACAAAAGAGAAAATCAGGATCAAGAAACTAAAATGAAGGAATCTCAAGAAGAAGGTGAGGAGAAAGCAGAAAAGCCAACTAAAAAACCTCCAACATTTAGATTAATTTCTCAATTGGAGAAGATCATTGACATTAAAAAAATCATTTATGAGAAGATACTTAAAGCTAAAGTGCCTCTTTCCATAGAGGAAATTTTGGCAGTGTCTCAATCCGATGTAAAAGAGAAAGTCATTAGTATGATAAGAAAGGGAATAGAACCCATTGAAAATAAAGAAGAAGACAGAGAGATGGATGAATCAAAAGTAACCATTGTAAAAGTGAATGAACATGAATCTCATGATAATTTTGGACGAAGAAACTATTTAAGATATATGTTAGGAGTATAGACAAAGCCAATGCTATCCCTAAGAGCCATTTTGCTCAAAAGCATTGGGCAAAGAGAACTAATGAAACTATGGTAAAGATTGGAAATAATCCTAAACTAAATGATGCATTGATAGATTTAGATTATGAGATCAAATAGTCTCAAAAGGATTTCATGAAGAAGGTAGGTGACCCATAAATAGAGAGCATGGATTGCGTATGAAAGTAGATAATAATGCTCCAAGATATCTTTTAGGGGCCTACACAAATGTACCTCTTTGCATTGGGGATGTGAACAAAGATCACTATTTCTTTGTGCATCAATATTGTTTATACCCCATTATTCTAGGTCAACTATTTGTTTGTGAACAATGCATGGAAACCAAAGTTTTAGACAATGGAAGTGAATTTGCATGCATTCATCCACATGATCGTTTAAACTCCATGCAATTCATGACCATTTGTGTTAACCATCCTAGAAATCGGGAAACATTACGAAAGTATTCTCTCATGCACATTGAACACGATTTCAAGTAAGTGCCACTATTACACAGGCGAATAGTGATACCTATATTCTTGATTTCCCGCATTTCAATACTTTTGTGCTTGAAAACTTTTCTTTTGTGTTTGCTTCTTATCAAATTTCTTTTGTACATGGTCAATTCATATAAACAAAAAAATAATAATAAATAAATAAACAAGAAAAACAACTAACAATTGAAGATTTGATTGAAGATGATGAAATGATATATGGAATATTTGAATACGTTTCATGTATTGATGTAATTGGCGAAATAGAAAACTTCATGAAGGATGAACAAGCATACTCAAAACTTGTGTTACTACCATCATTATAAATGTATGCAATTTTATACGATTGAATTCTTAAGCATCATTACTTTGATGGTTTTAGCCAAAAATAGATGCTAAATACAAGACTTTAGATAACAAAGTGAAGCCAATGGCTAAACCACTGCAAAAAATGAGTGATGATATGATTAAAAACCAAAAATAGATGCTAAATACAAGACTTTAGATGACAAAGTGAAGTCAATGGCTAAACCAATGCAAAAAAAGTCAACACTGATGCTAGAGGCTTTCTTCTATTTGCAGAGAAAGAATATTTTGAAAAGATTATTAGCACACATGGTAAAGCTTTTGCATACTTAAGTGCAACATTCCCTTCAATGTTGTGAGCACTCACTTCAATGTTGTCAACACAAATGCATGGAAGAGAATGGTAAAAGCAATAGTTCAAGTAGACCCTTCTAATTATTGGCATGGAATTGATTACAAGAGGTTGCATACCTCCATGTTCATAGAAGAGAGAGAGAATTGAGAATCCTCTAGAGCCCATTAAGTTTGGGTGGCAGACATATGGATGCTCCATTCTATCCGATGGATGGGCTGACATTCGACATTGCCATATCACAAAGTAGTACAAGTTGTAACTTGTCACCAATAATGCTTCAAATTGTGAGAGAATAGGACTGTTGGTAGAGACTTAGTTTCCTAGCATTGTGTGGAGTCCATGCCCTGCATGTTACTTAGATTTGTTGATCGAGGATATATGGAAGTTTTCTTGCATATCTCCTCTATTCAGTGATCCAAGAAAAGAGATTTCTTTCATACGTAAGAATCACCAAGCATTAGCTATTTTTGGAGTCATAGTGAGAAAGAGTTGGTTCATCCAACAGGACACGATTTGGCTATGTCTACCATGTCTTTGCTAGACTACATTCATGCATGGATGCATTACGCATGATGGCTGTAGACCCTCGATGGCAGAGCATGGCAAGAGGACACAAAGACAGCAAATTATGTGCAGCAGAAGATTCTCGACATGGATTTTTGGGCACAAATTTCAGATATCATGCATGTCTTGAAGCCGATTCATATAGTACTATGACTTGTGGATATGGAGGGATCCAAACTTTGCCTTTATATCACATGTACACACGAACGCGGGAGGCAATTTCATTTGTGACTTCTCTATCAATTTCCATTTATATTTGAATTCTTAATTATTTGTGACTACGTTGATGATTGTATAAATGCTTAGTTTTTGCAAATTCGTGAATTAAAATTTACATAATATAATTGATCTTTGCTTTTATAATTTTTAATGTAGACTTCATGATGTGATGGAGCTAGTGGAGTCGTGATGGAAGATCTTATCGCGACCGATAATTATAATTTGTGTGAATATTTGCTAACTTATTTTTATGTGATAAATCATAATATTCATAAAATTTATTGTTTATTTTTTCAAACTTCACTAATTGATTTTGGACGTGCTTTCATATCAGAGGAAAGCATAGAGCATCCATTCATGATGAGCAGGATAAGATTTACAAGATGCTTCATGCAGAGCTTGAGAGCTCAGAGCATCAACAAGAGGGTTACAAGAACACAATCACATGCTACTGCTAGGCGTCAGAAA